>ML805452.1:76321-99218 GCA_009831015.1 Picea engelmannii
TCAGTTTTTCAGTTTCCGCACAATTTGCTATTTTTAGCAGTTTTCCGGGTCCTGAACTTCCAGAGCCGTTTTGAGGCCTTAAACGACGTTTTTTTGGGAAAATAGGGAGAAACCTAGGTTGTACTTCAATCATTCTCACCCAAAAGTTGTATTCCTCGGATATATCTTTCTAACGAGGTATGGAACGCGTCAAACGAAGATCGTATGCCAAAGTTACGTCCCCGGGAAGTTGATGTACCAACTTACCCAAACGGGGCCCATAGTCTTGGCGTTTCATCTCCTAGGGTTAGGTATTTGGATGTTTAGGGTTTTACATTGTTTCTCAATAATAATAGGCCTTCGAGCCTCATTGTAACACAGTTCAGAGGCCAGTGGCCGCCACATCTCTTCTCAGAGATAAGCTACCAGCGCCCTAGCTAGTTTGTTTCCATTCTGTCTGTAAGCATATTTCAGTCATTTGTTATTAATGAAATGAAGTCTTATTTCCACTGCATCTCTATGTTTATGTGTATTTATGTATTTCATTATGTTCCTACATAAATCCGGATCAAACAATCTTATCAGTATTTTTAGGATCTGATAGCTGATCGGTTGGATGACCTGTTTGGTCAAAGCCATTCTTCTTTCACCAGTCATGAGCTGGAAAGTTGTTATGATCTTGACATGTTTAGGCAATCAACTTCACAATCTAGTTCAACAATAGTCTTACTGCTAAACCTATCGAAACATTTTCAGCCATATCAGCGATTGCATGAGGATGCAAATAGCATAGATACAGTGCCAGATCATGTTGTTGACTTGGTTAAATTTAAAAATCAAGAAACAGGTCAGTTCTACCTTGATCTTATAGTCACCTATATGGAGAAATTTTTCATTGCAGAGCCCCAATCTATCTCTGGAATCAATTTTTTTCTTCATGATTGTCGAGGTCTCTGTTGTAAAGATCAATCTTGTGTTCAACAGTGGCCATTACACTTTGCAGTTTTGAATCTATGGACAAAAGGTCAAGTTTCCTTTTTGACAGTGCTAACAAGCACTGAAGCAGTCCACTGGTCTCAACAACTACTTGATTGGTTTCATTGGAATTTTTGTGTTATCTGATTTAGCATGATTTTTAGTAGTATAGGGTAGGTAGGAGAGTGTGAATAAGATCAACATTCTGAGCATCTCTTTTTCAGCAGTGTTCATTTTGATTTGGTTTCAATCGAAAGATCAAAACAGGTACAGGTTGCAAAATAGGATTTTGGGGTCAACCTAATGAATAAAGCACCGGTCTGCATGTTCAAAGTTCAATGGTTCTTGACACCTCCTGAAAGAGCTTCCATCCCCAAGTGGAGCCTATGTTGGGGTCCTATAATTATAGGTAACCCAATTCTTCAGTTTCTGTTTGGCATCACCCCCGTGATAAAGACATCTGGCTTGCTGGACTCAGTTGATTTCATTTTCCCCTCCATCTGTTTTGCTCGATCCTTCATCACCCTATCTAATCCTTTTTCACCTTGCTACGCCATTCATTCCCTCATCCTTCACTTCTGCTCCGCTTCGCCATCTTCGTCCCTACATTTG
Source organism: Picea engelmannii (assembly GCA_009831015.1). Lineage (NCBI taxonomy): Eukaryota > Viridiplantae > Streptophyta > Pinopsida > Pinales > Pinaceae > Picea > Picea engelmannii. The sequence continues at coordinate 77,888 of ML805452.1, forward strand.
CAATAAACCACCTTAGAATAAAGACATTAGGTTAGTAGTTAGATTAGACTTGTTAATAATAAATTAATTATTAATTAATTAATTAATGATTAATAACTAAGTTAGTTTGTGTAAAGTTAATACTTAGGTTGGTTTATTAAGTTAAAACATTAACTAAGAAATTAAACTATTATTTACATATAAAATAAAAAACACAAAACATAAATTAAATAAAACAAATGTTAAAATAAAACATTTAACAATTATAAAAAGCATATGTTAAAATGAAACAACATAAAAACAATAAACAAAACATATAAAATAATAAACATATAAGTTAATATATATATTAAATAAAACATAATACAAAAAAAAAAAAACACGAAATATAATAAAAATACAAAACAAAAATTAAAAGTCAAAACAAAAAAAACAAAAAAAACAAACAAAAATTAAAACTATCATAAGTCTAAATACTCACACTCCTGTGTACATATCAGACAACACCCCTCACGTCCCATCAATACCAAGGGGGTCCGATAAGTGGTATTGGGAGGGACAATTGTCACCTGTTGGTGAAATCAGAACCCCCCCTCTGAATACCACTTACCACCTCAGGGGGGGTTCGATATACCGCTTGCCTCTCCAAAACTGCGCTCCCCCAATTTCTCAAAACCGTCATTTTTGCCAATTTAACCAGTTTTTTTTTTCCGGGAAGTATTCCGGGCAAAAGAAAACTTATTTTGAAAAAACGAGAGAGATTTTTTTCCGTAATGAGATGGATAACAAAAACCTCTCTCAGTGTTTACACATGTGCCACCAGTTTGGAGAATATAAGCCATCTTTCAACCTCATTTTTTCAGTTTCTGGTTTTTCCTGTTTCAGTCCTGATTTTGCGGGAGCTGTTTCGACTAGATGGAGACGAATTTGGAGAAAACAAAAGGAGGTTTTTGTCCAGCACAGGCTCATATACAATAACCTCCTCCAGATTGTGCACATGTGTCACTTCCGAGAAGAAACAAATGTCTGAGCGTATCCCTATTTTCAGTTGATTCGACCAAATTTTTAGTTCCAGATTTTTGGGGATTTGTTGTTATTTTTTACTGAGGTGGTTGAATTCGACTTCCTGAGCCTGGGGAGAGTTTTTTATATATATTTTAATGAGTCAAATGTGAGGGTTTGTCGATTCTTTCACCCAAAAATACTGTTCTCTGTAATATTTTTCATACTCACCAGCAATAAAAGGGACTTTTTCACAGGATTCCTGTGTGTTGATGATTGGTGAAGTCTTCTTTCTTCGTTGAATGTGATTCTACTCAGTCATCATTATGTTTTCTTTCTCTGATTTTTAAAAGGAGGTTTAGCGCAAAATTTATTTTTGATACTCTGTGTCGAGCTTTTAAAAATCTTAATGTTTTCTTCCGATATTTCAATGATGAAATTCTTAAATGCTTTGTTATTGTGATTGATCATCTCCTCTACTTATGTTGTACACCACTTTACCTTAAAAGGATCCAACGTTTTCATTAACTCTCCCTGTGGAAATACCTTATAGATATGCGTTTGATTTCAAACTTGTCACAGACCCCATAGCCCAATGGGATTCTAAAGCAGTCCTTCATCCAAACACCTCAAATAAATCCTATTCTGCATAACTAGCCTAAGATACGTGTTAAAACAAATCTAAATATGACAGAGAGATCCCGCTTTGAGTCTTGGAGGGCTAGATCCAAGACTCGAAGTGATTTTGATGTTGCCTATGCAACTACCTCCACATCCTTGGCCAAATTACAGAGTGCTAACAGAATGGCGACTGTACTGGGGAACTTTCTCCAGTAGTGCACTTCAAGTTCCATATATGATCATTGATGGTGGACAGTGACCAGACACAAGAAAGGATGAAATATTTCACCTGGCGACTCCAAATCAGCTCAATACAGTGTCAACCCAAAGATTCCACTGGAGGAATAACTTGAAGCATGACCAAACAACCTAGAAAGATCAAGTACTCAAGCTCAAATTGTATTCATGATATTATTGGTTTCATCTGCAATTACTTTCTCTCTTATCATGATCCTGGTCCAGAGAATATTGTTGAAAGCCAGGATGATCATTTTCAACTTAAATAACCTCAAAGGATTTAGCCCATTCCCATAGCTCCAGTACATACTCCAACACCTATAGAAATCCATACTCCAACACCTATAGAAATCCTTGACAAACACAAGCCTCCTACTTCATTCCCCGCAACTGTCAAAATCTCTAACACATATGTAAAAATAACAGAGTTTCAAGCTGAATTTCCAGATAGTTATAAGCCCTTTGCTTTACCTCCTATACCTGTGAAAGTTCTAGACAGATACAAGCCTATGTTTTTTCCTCCCTTTCTTCATAATATCCCAGCCAATTATAGCAATAATCTTCCCATGTTTGATGGAGAAAATGTGAATATCCCTGCTGAAAATCACATCCAAAGTCTTGAGGTTTTTCTTGATCTGTTTGAGGTAGAAGATGATGATGTATGCATCAGAATGTTTTCCCTATCATTGCAAGGTAAAGTCAAAAATTGGTTTAATGATCTTCCAACTGCAAGCATTAGAAATTTCCATCAATTTGTGCAAATTTTCCTAAATAGATGGGTGATCATGAGAAATGTCTTTCTCATTCTAGAAGAATATGACCATTTGAAAAGGCATCCAAGGGAGACAGTACCTTAGTTTTATGCAAGGTTCAATAAGGTATATCATGCAATGCCTACTAATATAAGGCCACCCCCAGGATCAACTCACTTGCATTACCCATATGCCTTCGATCCTGAGATGGCAATCCAATTAAGGGAAAGGAACACTGCAACACTTGAAGAAATGAAAAAGATTGTAGTTGATGTGGAAGCTAACTTGATGAACAGAAAGGCAAAGCTAAGGGAAAAAGAGAAAGATAGAACAAAAAATGAATGGATGACATCTTCATAAATGAAACTAGATGTCCTGGAAAATACTGTAAAAGAGATGATGAAGATGATTAACAAGAAATATAAACTTGATGTTCAAAGACCACATGTTCCAATAGTTCCAGAAGAGACAAGGATCAATGTCCCCAAACACTTTACAGTTCATCCATGGTACCATGGTTTGGATAATGATTCTTTCATGTATTCAATTCACAACATAGTCAAAGATGAATCTCCATCTCATCTTGTTGAAGAACCATTAGCTGATATGATGTGTATGGTGGGTGATTTTCCTTTCATGGATGATCTTCCCAAGTGTGATGAGGATTACATTCAGATGGAATTTGCAGATAAATTAGAAACATATTGTTGGGAGGAAGAGGATCAATTGCAATCTTAGCAAGACAGTATATGGGCATAACAATTATGATAGCAATGATCAAAGTGCAGAAAGTCTCAGAGTAAGTTGAAACACTCTAAGCTTATGTTTCTCAACTTTTCAATTTCTGAAAAGAAACTCTAGGCAAGTTGTAAATAGTGAAGACAAAAAAAATTCTGATGAGTCAGTAAAGGATGTCATTGATGACATGGGACCTGTTTTAGACCCAAAATCACAATCACTAATTTCCCTTTACTTTCAAATTACAGGTGGAAGTCCAGAGCTCGAAACAAGATTTGAATCAATGGAATGTAATTATGTACCATTAGATTATAAATCATTTCAATTTTTTAAGGAAACTCTTGAACACATGTTGAAGGATAAACACATAGAAAGTCATCAAAATTTCACTTGAATCAATGCAACAATCTTATCAGTATTTTTAGGATTTGATAGCTGATCGGTTGGATGACCTGTTTGGTCAAAACCATTCTTCATTCGCTAGTCATGAGCTGAAAAGTTGTTATGATCTTGACATGGTCAGTTAATCAGTTTCACAATCTAGTTCAACAACAGTCTTACTGTTAAACCTATTAGAAAATTTGCAGCCATATCAGCCATTGCATGAGGATGAAAACAACATAGATACAGTGCCAGATCATGTTGTTGACTTGGATAAATTTAAAAATCAAGGAACATGTCAGTTCTACCTTGATTTTATAGTCACCTATATGGAGAAATTTTTCACTGCAGAGCCCCAATCTATCTCTGGAAGCACTTTTGTTCTTCAGGATTGTCGAGGTCTCTGTTGTAAAGATCAATCATGTGTTCAACAATGGCCATTACACTTTGCAGTTTTGAATCTATGGAAAAAAGGTCAAGTTTCCTTTTTGAATGTGCTAACAAGCAATGAAGTAGTCCACTGGTCTCAACAACTACTTGATTGGTTTCATTGGATTTTTTGTGTTATCTGATTTAGCATGACTTTTAGCAGTATAGGGTAGGTAGGAGAGTGTGAATAAGATCAACATTCTGAGCATCTCTTTTTCAGCAGTGTTCATTTTGATTTGGTTTCAGTCGAAAGATCAAAACAGGTACAGGTTGCACAATAAGATTTTGGGATCAACCCAATGAATAAATCACTAGTCTGCATGTTCAGAGTTCAGTGGTTCTTGACACCTCTCGAAAGAGATGCCATCCCCAGGTGGAGCCTATGTTGGGGTTCTATAATTATAGGTAACCCGATTCTTCAGTTTATGTTTGGCATCACCCCCGTGATGAAGACATTTGGCTTGTTGGACTTAGTTGATTTCGTTTTCCCCTCCATCTGTTTCATCCGATCCTTCATCACCCTACCCGATCCTTTGTCACCTTGCTGCGCCATTCATTCCCTCATCCTTCACTTATGCTCCCCTTCTCCATCTTCGTCCCTACATTTGCAATAAACCACCTTAGGATAAAAACATTAGGTTAGTAGTTAGATTAGACGTGTTAATAATTAATTAATTAATAATTAATAACTAAGTTAGTTTGTGTAAAGTTAATACTTAGGTTAGTTTATTAAGTTAAAACATTAACTAAGAAATTAAACTATTATTTACATATAAATTAAAAAACACAAAACATAAATTAAATAAAACAAATGTTAAAATAAAACATTTAACAATTATAAAAAGCATATATTAAAATGAAACAACATAAAAACAATAAACAAAACATATAAAATAATAAACATATAAGTTAATATAGATATTAAATAAAACATAATACAAAAAAAACAAAACACGAAATATAATAAAAATACAAAACAAAAATTAAAATTCAAAACAAATAAAACAAAAATTAAAACTATCCTAAGTCTAAACACTCACACTCCCCGTATATATCGGACACCCCCCCCACGTCCCATCAATACCAAGGGGGTCCGATAAGTGGTATTGGGAGGGACACTTGTCACCTCCTGGTGAAATCGGACCCCCCCCTCCCAATACCACTTACCACCTCATGGTGTCCGATATACCACTTACCTCTCCAAAACCTCCCTCCCCCAATTTCTCAAAACCGTCATTTTTTCCAATTCGACCAGTTTTTTTTTCCGGGAAGTATTCCAGGCAAAAGAAAACTTATTTTTAAAATCTGAGAGAGGTTTTTCTCCGTAACGGGATGGATAAAAAAAACCTTTCTTAGTGTTTTCACATGTGCCACCAATTGGGAGAATAGAATCCATCTTTCAGCCTCATTTTTTTAGTTTCTGGTTTTTCTTGTTTTAGTTTTGATTTTGCGGGAGCTGTTTCGGCTAGCTAGAGACGAATTTGGAGAAAACAAAGGATGTTTTTTTCCAACACATGCTCATATACAATAATCTCCTCCAGATTGTGCACAAGTTTCACTTCCAAGAAGAAACAAATGTCTTAGCGTACCCTTATTTTTAGCTGATTCGACCAAATTTTAAGTTCCAGATTTTTGGGGATTTGTTACTATTTTTGGTCGGGGTGGTTGAATTCGACCTCCTGATCCTGGGGAGAGTTATATATATATATATATATTAATGAGTCAAATGTGAGGGGTTGTTGATTCTTTCACCCAAAAAGACTATTCTCTGTAATATTTTTCAAATTCACCAGGAATAAAAGGGACTTTTTCACAGGATTCCTGTGTGTTGACGATTGGTGAAGTCTCATCTCTTCGTTGAATGTGATTCTACTCAGTCATCATTATGTTTTCTTTCTCTGATTTTTAAAAGGAGGTTTAGCGCAAAATTTATCTCTGATACTCTGTGTCGAGCTTTTAAAAATCTTAATGTTTTCTTCTAATATTACAATGATGAAATTCTTAAATGCTTTGTTATTGCGATTGATCATCTCCTCTACTTCTGTTGTACACCACTTTACTTTAAAAGGATCCAACATTTGCAATAAATCACCCTCTGGAAATACCTTATAGATCTGCGTTTGATTTCAAACTTGTCACAGACCCCATAGCCCAATGGGATTCTAAAGCAGTCCTTCAGCCAAACACCTCAAACAAATCCTATTCTGCATAACTAGCCTAAGATTCGTGTTCAAACAAATCTAAATATGACAGAGAGATCCCTCTATGAGTATTGGAGGGATAGATCTAAGACTCGAAGTGGTTTTGATGTTGCCTCTATAAATACCTCCACATCCTTGGGAAAATTATAGAGTGCTAACAGAATGATGACCATAATGGGGAACTTTCTCTAGTAGTGCACTTCAAGTTCCAGATCTGATCACTGATGGTGGACAGTGACCAAACACAAGAAAGGATGAAATATTTCATCTGGCGACTCCAAATCAGCTCATTATAGTGCCGACTCAAAGATTCCACTGGAGGAATAACTTGAAGAATGACCAAGCAACCTAGAAAGATAAGGTACTCAAGCTCAAATTGTTTTCATGATATTATTGGTTTCATCTGCAATTACTTTCTCTCTTATCATGATCCTGTTCCAGAGTATATCGTTGAAATCTAGGATGATGATTTTCAACCTAAAGAACCTCAAAATATTGAGCCCATTCCCATAGCTCCGATACATAATCCAACACCTATAGGAAGCCTTGATAGACACAAGCCTCCTACTTCATTCCCCACAGCTGTCAAAATCTCTAACACATATGTAAAAATGCCAGAGTTTCAAGATGAATTTCCAGATAGTTATAAGCCCTTTTCTTTACCTCCTATACCTGTGAAAGTTCCAGAAAGATACAAGCCTCTATTTTTTCCTCCCTTTCTTCATAATATCCCAACCAATTATAGCAATAATATTCCCAGGTTTGATGGAAAAAATGTGAATATCCCTGCTGAAAAACACATCCAAAGTCTTGAGGATTTTCTTGATCTGTTTGAGGTAGAAGATGATGATGTATGCATCAGAATGTTTTCCCTATCATTGCAAGGTAAAGTCAAAAATTGGTTTAAGGATCTTCCAGTTGCAAGCATTAACAATTTTCATCAATTTGTGAAAATTTTCCTAGATAGATGGGTGATCATGAGAAATGTCTTTCTCATCCTAGAAGAATATGACCATTTGAAAAGATAGCCAGGGGAAACAGTACTTTCTACAAGGTTCAATAAGGTATATCATGCAATGGCTACTGATATAAGGCCACCCCCAGGATCAACTCACTTGCATTACCCAGATGCCTTCGATCCTAAGATGGCATTCCAATTAAGGGAAAGGAACACTGCAACACTTGAAGAAATGAAAAATATTGCAGTTGATATGGAAGCTAACTTGCTGAACAGAAAGGCAAAGCTAAGGGAAGAAGAGAAAGATAGAACAAAAAATGAACAGATGACATCTTTAGAAATGAAACTAGATGTCCTGACAAATACTGCAAAAGAGATGATGCATATGATTAACAGGAAATATAAACTTGATGTTCAAAGACCACATGTTCCAATAGTTCCAGAATAGACAAGGATCAATGTCCCCAAACACTTTACAGTTCATCCATGGTACCATGGTTTGGATAATGATTCTTTCATGTATTCAATTCACAACATAGGCAAAGATGAAGCTCCATCTCAGCTTGTTGAAGAACCATCAGCTGATATGATGTGTATGGTGGGTGATTTTCCTTTCATGGATGATATTCCCAAGTGTGATGAGGATTACATTTAGATGGATTTTCCAGATAAATTAACAACATATTGTTGGGAGGAAGAGGATCATTTGTAATCTCAGCAAGACAGTATCTGGGCATAACAATTATGATAGCAATGATCAAAGTGCATAAAATCTCAGAGTAAGTGGAAACACTCTAAGATTATGTTTCTCATTTTTTCAATTTATGAAAAGAAACTCTAGGCAAGTTGTAAATAGTGAGGACAAAAAATTTTCTGACTAGTCAGTAAAGGAGGTCATTGATGACATGGGACCTGTTTTAGACCCAAAATAATAGTCACTAATTTCCATTTACTTTCAAATTACAGGTGGAAGTCCAGATCTTGAAACAAGATTTGAATCAATGGAATGTAATTATGTACCATTAGATTATAAATCATTTCAAATTTTGAAGGAAACTCTTGAACAAATGTTGAAGGATAAACACATAGAAAGTCATGAAATTTCACTTGAATCAATGCAACAATATTATCAGTATTTTTAGGATCTGATAGTTGATCGGTTGGATGACCTGTTTGGTCAAAACCATTCTTCATTCACCAATCATGAGCTAAAAATTTGTTATGATCTTGACATGGTCAGACAATCAGCTTCACAATCTAGTTCAAAAACAGTCTTACTGCTAAACCTATCAGAAAATTTGTAGCCATATCATCCATTGCATGAGGATGCAAATAACATAGATACAGTGCCAGATCATGTTGTTGACTTGGCTAAATTTAAAAATCAAGGAACAGATCAGTTCTACCTTGATCTTATAGTCACCTATATGGAGAAATGTTTCACTGCAGAGCCCCAATCTATCTCTGGAATCACTTGTGTTCTTTAGGATTGTCGAGGTCTTTGTTGTAAAGATCAATCATGTGTTCAACAGTGGCCATTACACTTTGCAGTTTTTAATCTATGGACAAAAGGTCAAGTTTCCTTTTTGACCATGCTAACAAGCACTGAAGAAGTCCACTGGTCTTAGTGGCTACTTGATTGGCTTCATTGGCATTTTTGTGTTATATAATTTAGCATGATTTTTTGCAGTATAGGGTAGGTAGGAGAGTGTGAATAAGATCAACATTCTGAGCATCTCTTTTTCAGCAATGTTCATTTTGATTTGGTTTCATTCGAAAGATCAAAATAGGTACAAGTTGCAAAATAAGATTTTGGGATCAACCCAATGAATAAAGCATCGGTCTGCATGTTCAGAGTTCAGTGGTTCTTGACACCTCCCGAAAGAGTTGCCATCCCCAGGTGGAGCCTATGTTGGGGTCCTATAATTATAGGTAACCCAATTCTTCAGTTTTTGTTTGGCATCACCCCTATGATGAAGACATCTGGCTTGCTGGAGTCGGTTGATTTTGTTTTCCCCTCCATCTGTTTCGCCCGATCCTTCATCACCCTACCCGATCCTTTGTCACCTTGCTGTGCCATTCATTCCCTCATCCTTCACTTCTGCTCCCCTTCGCTATCTTCGTCCCTACATTTGCAATAAACCACCTTAGGATAAAAACATTAGGTTAGTAGTTAGATTAGACTTGTTAATAATAAATTAATTATTAATTAATTAATTAATAACTAATAGCTAAGTTAGTTTGTGTAAAGTTAATACTTAGGTTAGTTTATTAAGTTAAAACATTAACTAAGAAATTAAACTATTATTTACATATAAATTAAAAAACACAAAACATAAATTAAATAAAACAAATGTTAAAATAAAACATTTAACAATTATAAAAAACATATATTAAATTGAAAATAAAAACAATAAACAAAACATATAAAATAATAATCATATAAGTTAATACATATATTAAATAAAACATAATACAAAAAAAAACAAAATACGAAATATAATAAAAATACAAAACAAAAATTAAAATTCAAAACAAATAAAACAAAAACAAAAATTAAAACTATCCTAAGTCTAAACACTCACACTCCCCGTACATATCGGACCCCCCCCCCACGTCCCATCAATACCAAGGGGGTCTGATAAGTGGTATTGGGAGGGACACTTGTCACCTTCTGGTGAAATTGGACCCCCCCTCCCAATACCACTTACCACCTCAGGGGGGGTCCGATATACCACTTACCTTTCCAAAACCGCCCTCCCCCAATTTCTCAAAACCGTCATTTTTGCCAGTTCGACCAGTTTTTTACTGGGAAGGATTCGAGGGAAATGAAAATGAATTTTGAAAAACCGAGAGAGGTTTTTATCCATAATGGGATGAAGAATAAAAACCTCTCTCATTGTTTTCACAGGTACCACCAGTTGGGAGAATCAAAGCCATATTTCAGCCTCATTTGTTCGGTTTCCAGTTTTTCCTGTTTCAATCATGATTTTGCGGGAGTTGTTTCGGTGATATAGAGACAAATTTGGAGAAACAAAAGGAGGTTTTTGTCCAAAAAAGGATCATATACAATAAAATCCTCCAGATTGTGCATGGGTGGCACTTATTAGAAGAAATAAATGTCTGAGTGTACCCCTATTTTCAGCAGATTCGGCCAAATTTCCAGTTCCAAATTTTTGGGGATTTGTTGCTATTTTTTGCCAAGGTCGTTGAATTCGACCTCCTGAGCCCGGGGAGAGTTTTTTTTATATATTGTAATGAGAAAAATGTGAGGGGTTGTTGATTCTTGCACCCAAAAAGGTTGTTCTCTCTAATATGTTTCAAATTCACCAGCAATAAAAGGGACTTTTTCACAGGATTCATGCGTGTTGACGATTGGTGAAGTATTCTTTCTTCGTTGAATGTGATTCTAATCAGTCATCATTTTGATGATTGGTGAAGAATTATTTCTTCGTTGAATGTGATTCTACTCAGTCATCATTATGTTTTATTTCTTTGATTTTTAAAAGGAGGTTTAGCACAGAATTTTCTCTGATACTCTGTGTCGAGCTTTTAAAACTCTTAATGTTTTCTTCTGATATTACAATGATGAAATTCTTAAATGCTTTGTTATTGTGATTGATCATCTCCTCTACTTCTGTTGTACACCACTTTACTTTAAAAGGATCCAACGTTTTCATTAAATCTCCCTGTGGAAGTACCTTATAGATCTGCATTTGATTTCAAACATGTCACAAACCCCATAGCCCAATGGGATTCTAAAGAAGTCCTTCAGCCAAACACCTCAAACAAATCCTATTCTGCATAACTAGCTTAAGATCCGTGTTCAAACAAATCTAAATCTGACAGAGAGATCCCTCTATGAGTCTTGGAGGGCTAGCTCCAAGACTCGAAGTGGTTTTTATGTTGCCTTTGTGACTGCCTCCATAGCCTTGATAAAATTACAAAGTGCTAATAGAATGCACCCTAATTGTTCTTCAAATCGGACGACACATGTTCACTTCGGTATTTTGACATTCGGGACTTTGGGATTTAGTCCTTCGTGACTTCCAACCTCTTTAAAAATGTCTAAATAAAAGACACGTGTTCATACTATTCAACGGTTGAGAATGCACTCGAAGTATTCTTCAGATCGGATGATTCATGTCCACTTTGGGACTTCGACATTCAGGACTTCAGGACTTAGGATAATCGCTGCTCCATTTTCCTCAAGAGTGATCACCTGCTGAATAAGTCATAGGCAGTGGAGGCCATTTTCTTTCGGTTAACACTTCCACTTACACTATCCCTCCACTATACTCGATCAATAGTTGAAAACACTCCCAAAGTGTTCCTCTAATCATACAACTCATATCTACTTCGAGATTTAGGCCTTCAAAACTTTTCAATTTATCCACTTCCCAATTCTTCGAAAGTGAGATTCCCTGAAGTATAATCCTGGAGTAACTTTGAATTGATCTAATGGTCATTCTTTAACCCAAAAAGGCTTAACACGATCAAACGACTGTCAGGAATTTGGGACATTTGTGGCTTACTCTGTCCTTCCACTAAACATGATCTGACAATCCTAATATCTTCCGAAGTGTTCTTCATATCAGATGGTTGACATTTTCTTCAGTACTTCGGTCTTCAGGTGATCTTACTTCAACCCTTTTCTCTCGAAGTGGTCAGCGTCGAAGTTGACCACCGCTACCTTGGTGTGCTCTGAATAGATCAGACGGTCCTCATTTACTTCGGGACTTCGTATCAGACGGTCTTCATCTTTACTTATCCTATCCTTCCACTTAACTTGATCCAACGATCGATGTGGATTGCGGAACCGTAACTTGTGAGTGGTTTGATTCATCGCCCAAACTCCGTAATTGAAGTTGTGCGATTTTTGGTGGATGAACCATAGTCGTTGATCTTTGAACCTATAGGATATGACGATATAGACTAATTGCGGTATTGGAAATAGTGTGTTATTTAATTATCCTTTCGCTCTCCACAATCTATCCCTACCGTTGATATGGCGCTTGTGTATCCAACGATCCTAAATTATTCTGATCGTTGTTTCTGAAATGCATTTTACCTTCTGAGCTTTATTTGCGTCATCTCTTCTGGGCTTCTGATCTTCATTCACTAAACCTCCTGAGCTTTATGTGCATCATCGATTGTTGACATCAATGACAGTATGTCCAACATCAACAAGTTTGTGTTCAGCCTTAACATTAACATTCATGTGAAGGTGAGGATCCTAATGCCTCAGGCATTGCACGATGCAGTCCAGAAGGCCCTCATGGATGATGAAGAGTTGATCAATGGGAGCCAGGGCATGACTCCTGCGAGACCAATGGGACATAAGATATCTGGTGTGCAAAACCATCAGACACCATCTAGACATTCATCAGGATTTCAAGGTACTCCAAAAGGATCTATGTTCAGGACACCACGACGACCAACGCCTTAGAAGCAGACTCCCAGGATCCACGTCCATGACACACCGCCAAGCTGAGCACCATTCTACTGTGATAAAGACACCAGGTACCATCGTTGACCAGAAATTTAGTATTTTGATAGATCCAGGTGCTATTGAGAGATTTATTTTTGGTGCAATGCTAAAAATAATTAAGGTAAAGGAAACCGAACATTACGAGTTTATCTACGTGGAAATGGATTCAGAAACCAAGAAAAAGGTTGGAGGAAAGGTTACAGACTGTAGCCTCAACCTGGGATATTTTGTAACGAAGGCCAACCTGTACATCATGATCTTAGGATTTTATGACATCGTGATCGGTATGGATTGGTTGGAATCGCATGATGCGATACTCAACTGTAAGACGAAATAGTTGAGTTTGACTGACGATGAGGGACAAAGACAAGTGATTGTAGGAAGAAACCAAGGAGTTTCCTTAAGGTTCATTTCTTCCCTACAACTACGAAAGAGAATGTGCAAGGGATGCAAAATTTATGCAATCCTAGTGCTAAACGACAAGAGCGTGGTAGAAGGATTAGAAAACCTTCCGTTAGTACGATAGTTTTCATACGTGTTCCCAGAAGAGTTACCAGGTTTGTTGCCCGAAAGAGAGATGGAATTTACCATCGAATTAAAACCTGGAACTGAACCGATAGCAAGAATGCCTTATCGGATGTTGACCCCTGAGTTACAGGAGTTGGAAATGCAAATGAAGGAGTTGTTGGACCTGGGACTTATACGTCCAAGTGTGTCACCTTGGGGCACACCTGCTATTTTCATATGGAAGAAGGATGGGTCGTGGAGAATCTGTATTGACTACCATCAATTGAACAAGGAAACGATCAAGAACTAGTATCTGTTTCTGAGAATAGGCGATTTGTTTGATCAAATGAAAAGCACGATGGTGTTTTTGAAGATCGACTTGAGATCATGATATCACCAATTATGGATCAAGGAGGAAGACATTCCTAAGACCGCATTCCAAACAAGGTTTGGGCATTACGAGTTTATCGTTTTACCATTTGGACTGACAAACGCCCTAGGGGTATTCATGAGCTTGATGAATGGGGTGTTCCACGAGTACTTGGAAAAGTTTTTTCAAGTATTAATTGATGACATTTTGATATATTATCGGACGACGAAATAACATGACAAACATTTTCACTTGGTATTACAGTGTTTACGAGAGAACAAATTATACGGGAAACTGTCAAAATGCTCTATTTATCAATCAAGAATTTATTATTTAGGGCATGTTATCTCCGACGAAGGAATCGTTGTGGATCCAACAAAGGTAGAGGCTATTATGGAATGGCTTGCACCGATGAACATACCAGAAGTACGTAGCTTCATGAGATTAGATGGATATTATCGACGGTTCATCGAAGGTTTTTCGAAGATAGAAAATCCGATTAGGGAATTGTAGAGAAAAACAAGAATTTTGTTTGGATCAAGAAATGTGCAGAAGAATTTCGAAAGCTCAAGGAGTTTTTAACAACCGTGTCGATACAAAAGGTTCCTGACATGGCCGAGGAATTCTTGGTATGCACAGATGCATCCAAGGAAGGCTTAGGCAAAGTCTTAATGCAAGACGGTCGAGTGATCGCTTACATCTCAAGTAAGTTAAGAAAGCACGAGGAGAACTACACGACTCACGATTAGTTGTTGGACATTGTGTATGCCCTGAGAGTGGGGAGGCACTACTTGATTGGACGAAAATTTGAATTGAAAACAGACCACTGTGGTTTGTGTTGACAACAAGTTTTGTCAACAAGACCTAGCCGACAAAGCGTTGCCAGGCCCCCTCTCCAGTCACACTACTTGTGCAAAGTTTTTCTTTTTATCATTAAATATTGGCGCATTTTTCTTGCTTACGCAAAGTTTCACATGCTCCCGTTAAAATTATCGCAATGCACTCGACGAAATTATCATAGCTCTGCTATTGAATTATCACACATATTGATTACTTCCCTCACTCTCTGCATTCCTAGATCTTATCATGTCCTACACCTACTATTGACACACTGGTACTATGCATTTTGGACACTTATGTGACCCTTATCCCCATGGTGGAATCATGCATTGTGATTCTTTTACAAAACTTCCTCACGCATTACTTAAAGCGTGCATCAGTCACCCACTATTGATAATAGATGAGTGTGACTTCATTAGATGGTTACAACTATCATCTCCATCATTAAGAGTGTTGAAGTCTCTTTATTGCTCCCAGTTAAAAGTGAGCATCTTGGAACGACTATCAGAAGCATGCCCTCTAATTAAATCAGTTGACTTGTCTGTGGATGTGAGCTTAGTTTCCCAGAAGGTTTCTAGTTTGCAAATCAACCATGAACAATATCCAGGTTCCCGGACTTCTTCAAACTGGAAAATGGTGAGCCAGTCAAAGCTATCTAACTTGAAAAAAAACTCACTGAAGGGTCGTACTGATGTAAGAGATGATGATTGCGGTGCTCTCTCATTCCCTCTCTGTCTTGAACCTTGATGGATGTATTTCACTTGCAGACCATGGTATAGGGCGTCTTCTAAGTTCATGCAAGCAGCTACGTTCATTGCATGCAGCATGGTCTTCGTTTGGGCAACATTCAATCAAAGAAATTTTCTCTAACTCCAGTAATCATAATAATTCTCGTATACCAGAGCATAATTTGACCATAGATTTATCATATTCACTTGTAGAGCTGGATTTAGGGGGCTGTGAAAGTATAGATCAAGCATTTTTAATCAAGTATATGATGTCAACAATTCTCACTTTCTTGTTTATCATTGCAGGATTCACAATTTGACGATGAAGGTCTCTATGCTTTTAAGGGAACTTCATTGGAGAAGTTTAATGTGTCTGAGACACTGGTGTCTGGACGAGCTTTGGCCTATATTATTGCAAGGAACACCGGATTGAAAATTCTGAAAGTAGGGGGTTGTAAACTATTGTCTGGTTATTCTGATTGGCCAGAAGTACATGATCCACTGTCATTTCTTGGAAATGGTGATCTGTTTCAAGCACTAGGCAGAATAAGAAGTTTACAGGAATTGTCGATTCGGTGGGGGTTATCCGGGTTCTTTGAAGCCATCACTGAGATCTTTAAAGAGCCTGACAGTGGGCCTTGGTGGATCATTGAGTTCACAAGCATGGATGTTGCTTCCTGAGATTTGTACTTCACTAGAGTGCATCTCTTTATGCTTTCAGGTGGTTTCTGATGAGGACATAATGAATGTCCTGCCAAACTTAAGATATATACATACTTTGGAGCTTCAAAATTGCTTGAGTGAAATAACACCACATTGTCTAAATGTTAACACCTCCAATTTGAAATCTCTAAAGCTAGAGAGGGTGGCACCATGGATGACAGACAATGCCTTAACTATTCTAACTCAAAACTTTAGAAGCCTCTCTCAGCTTTCACTTATGGGTTGCAAGCTTCTAACATCAGGTGCTCAACATATAATCGCATCTGGATTGCATGGTTTGACAAGTATTCGCTTGGAGGATTGTTCTAACATCACTGTTCATGGTGTCTCTAGTCTTCTAGAGTGTAAAGCTGTCGAGGATCTCTGACTACGGCATAATGGTTCGGGAATTCAAAGGAACTTTGTATTGGAAGCTGCATTAAAGTTTCCCTCACTTCAGACACTATCATTGGATTTGTGTGATGCATGTGAATCAATGTTTAATACCCATCATTATCTTGAAAGGTTCTCTTTTTGCACAGTAAAGATTCACATTGCAAGTTTGAAAAATGTGTGTTTGATATTGAAGGTTTTAGTGGGAGCGGTCCTAGAATTAAGCACTCCCTCACGGACAATTGTTTTGGGGTAGAATAATGGAGAAATTAGGACCGTTATTGTTGTGGAGAGGTTATATCCAACATGTAGCATAATTACCATGGACGTTGAATGTCAAGTTCTTGTACTTCGTATCAACTTAATGAATGCATTTCCATTGAAAGAGAGAAGAACATTTAACACTGCGATTCTTTGTGATACATCTATGGATAGTATACAGTGGCGAAGGGGATACAAAGTTTGTACACTTGAATTGCTTTATTTCCTCATGGTATGGCCTACTGTTTTCACCCAGTGATCTGCTCGTGAGCACAGTCAATGAAAGAGGAGCCGCCATTGAAGTAACAGTACTACGGGGAGTGCAAGTGTTTAGACTTAGGATAGTTTTAACTTTTGTTTTATTTGTTTTGACTTTTAATTTTTGTTTTGTATTTTTATTATATTTCGTGTTTTTTTTTTTATTATGTTTTAATTAATATATATATATATATATTAATTTATATGTTTATTATTTTATATGTTTTGTTTATTGTTTTTATGTTGTTTCATTTTAATATATGCTTTTTATAATTGTTAAATGTTTTATTTTAACATTTGTTTTATTTAATTTATGTTTTGTGTTTTTTTAATTTATATGTAAATAATAGTTTAATTTTTTAGTTAATGTTTTAACTTCATAAACTAACCTAATTATTAACTTTAAACAAACAAACTTAGTTATTAATTATTAATTAATTAATAATTAATTTATTATTAACAAGTCTAATCTAACTACTAACTTAATGTTTTTATCCTAAGGTGGTTTATTGCAAATGTAGGGACAAAGATGGCAAAGGGGAGAATAACTGAAGGATGAGGAAATGAATGGTGCAGCAAGGTGACAAAGGATCGGGTAGGGTGATGAAGGATTGGGCGAAACAGAGGGAGGGGAAAACGGAATCAACCGAGTCCAACAAGCCATATGTCTTCATCGCGGGGGTGATGCCAAACAAAAACTGAAGAATCGAGTCACCTATAATTATAGGACCCCAACATAGGCTCCACCTGGGGATGGCAGCTCTTTCGGGAGGTGTCAAGAACCACTGAACTCTGAACATGCAGGCTGGTGCTTTATTCATTGGGTTGATCCCAAAATCTTATTATGCAACCTGTACCTGTTTTGATCTTTCGACTTAAACCAAATCAAAATGAACACTGCTGAAAAAGAGATGCTCAGAATTTTGATCTTATTCACACTCTCCTACCTACCCTATACTGCTAAAAATCATGCTAAATCAGATAACACAAAAATGCCAATGAAGCCAATCAAGTAGCTGCTGAGACCAGTGGACTGCTTCAGTGCTTGTTAGCATGGTCAAAAAGACAACTTGACCTTTTGTCCATAGATTCAAAACTGCAAAGTGTAATGGCCACTGTTGAACACATGATTGATCTTTACAACAGAGACCTCGACAATCCATATAGGTGACTATAAGATCAAGGTAGAATTGACATGTTCCTTGATTTTTAAATTTAGCCAAGTCAACAACATGATCTGGCACTGTATCTATGCTATTTTCATCCTCATGCAATGGCTGATATGGCTGCAAATTTTCTAATAGGTTTAGCAGTAAGACTATTGTTGAACTAGATTATGAAGCTGATTGTCTGACCATGTCAAGATCATAACAACTTTTCAGCTCATGACTGGCGAATGAAGAATGGTTTTGACCAAACAGGTCATCCAACCGATCAATTGTCAGATCCTGGAAATACTGATAAGATTGTTGCATTGATTCAAGTGAAATTTCATAACTTTCTATGTGTTTATCCTTCAACATTTGTTCAAGAGTTTCCTTCCAAATTTGAAATGATTTATAATCTAATGGTACAGAATTACATTCCACTGATTCAAATCTTGTTTCGAGCTCTTGACTTCCACCTGGACTTTGAAACTCAAGGGAAATTAGTGACTGTGATTTTGGGTCTAAAACATGTCCCATGTCATCAATGAAATCCTTTATTGACTCATCAAAAAACAATTGTCTTCACTATTTACAACTTGCCTAGAGTTTCTTTTTAGAAATTGAAAAGATGAGAAACATAAGCATAGAGTGTTTCCACTTACTCTGAGATTTTCTGCACTTTGATCATTGCTATCATCATTGCTATCATAATTGTTATGCCCAGATAGACTGTCTTGCTGAGATTGCAAATGATATTCTTCCTCCCAACAATATGTTGCTTATTTATCTGGAAAATCCATCTGAATGTAATCCTCATCACACTTGGGAAGATCATCCGTGAAAGGAAAATCACCCACCATACACATCATATCAGATGATGGTTCTTCAACAAGCTGAGATGGAGCTTCATCTCTGACTATGTTGTGAATTGAATACATGAAAGAATCATTATACAAACCATGGTACCATGGATGAACTGCAAAGTGTTTGGGGACATTGATCCTTGTCTGTTCTGGAACTATTGGAACACGTGGTCTTTGAACGTCAATTTTATATTTCCTGTTAATCGTTTGCATCATCTCTTTTACAGTATTTGCTAGGACATATAGTTTCATTTCTGAAGATGTCATCCATTCATTTTATGTTCTATATTTTTCTTCTTCCCTTAGCTTTGCCTTTCTGTTTAGCAAGTTAGCTTCCACATCAACTGCAATCTTTTTCATTTCTTCAAGTGTTGCAGTGTTCCTTTCCCTTAATTGGAATGCCATCTCAGGATCGAAGGCATCTGGGTAATGCAAGTGAGTTGATCCTGGGGGTGGCCTTATATCAGCAGACATTGCATGATATAACTTATTGAACCTTGCAGAAAACTAAGGTACTGTCTCCCCTGGCTGTCTTTTCAAATGGTCATATTATTCTAGGATGAGAAAGACATTTCTCATGATCACCCATCTATCTAGGAAAATTTGCACAAATTGACGGAAATTGCTAATTCTTGCAGCTGGAAGATCCTTAAACCAATTTGACTTTACCTTGCAATGATAGGGAAAACATTCTGATGCATACATCATCATCTTCTACCTCAAACAGATCAAGAAAATCCTCAAGACTTTGGATGTGCTTTTCAGCAGGGATATTCACATTTTCTCCATCAAACCTAGGAAGATTATTACTATAATTGGCTGGGATATTATGAAGAAAGGGAGGCAAAAAGAGAGGCTTGTATCTGTCTAGAACTTTCATAGGTATAGGAGGTAAAGCAAAGGGCTTATACCTATCTAGAAATTCAGCTTGAAACTCTGGTATTTTTACATATGTGTTAGAGATTTTGACAATTGTGGGGAATGAAGTAGGAGGCTTGTGTCTGTCAGGGATTTCTATAGGTGTTGGACTATGTACCAGAGCTATGGGAATGGGCTCAATCCTTTGAGGTTCTTCAGGTTGAAAATGATTATCCTGGATTTCAACAATATACTCTGGACCAGGACCATTATAAGAGAGAAAGTAATTGCAAATGAAACCAATAATATCATGAATACAATTTGAGCTTGAGTACCTAATCTTTCTAGGTTGCTTGGTCATGCTTCAAGTTATTCCTCCAGTGGAATCTTTGAGTCGGCACTGTATTGAGTTGATTTGGAGTTGTCATGTGAAATATTTCATCCTTTCTTGTGACTGGTCACTGTCCACCATCAATGATCAGATCTAGAACTTGAAGTGCACTACTGGAGAAATTTCCCCAGTACGGTCATCATTCTGTTAGCAATCTGTAATTTGCCCAAGGATGTGGAGGTAGTTACAGAGGAAACATCAAAACCACTTCGAGTCTTGGATCTAGCCCTCCAAGACTCCGAGAGGGATCTCTTTGTCATATTTAGATTTGTTTGAACATGGATCTTAGGCTAGTTATGCAGAATAGGATTTGTTTGAGGTGTTTGGCTGAAGGATTGCTTTAGAATCCCATTGGGCTATGGGGTTTGTGACAAGTTTGAAATCAAACGGAAATCTATATGAAAATGTTGGATCCTTTTAAAGTAAAGTGGTGTACAGAAGAAGTAGAGGATATTATCAATCACAATAACAAAGCATTTAAGAATTTCATCATTGTAATATCGGAAGAAAACATTAAGATTTTTAAAAGCTCGACACAAAGTATCAGAGATAAATTTTGCACTAAACCTCCTTTTAAAAATCAGAGAAATAAAACATAATGATGACTGAGTAGAATCACATTCAATGAAGAAAGAAGACTTCACCAATCGTCAACACGCAGGAATCCTGTGAAAAAGTCCCTTTTATTGCTGGTGAATTTGAAAAATATTACAGAGAACAATCTTTTTGGGTGCAAGAATCAAAAACCCCTCACATTTGACTCATCAAAATATATATAAAAAAATCTCCCCAGGCTCAGTATGTCGAATTCAACCACCTCGGCCAAAAATAACAACAAATCCCCAAAAATCTGGAACTGAAAATTTGGTTGAATCAGATGAAAAAAAGGGTACGCTAAGACATATTTTTCTTCTCAGAAGTGAATATTGTGCAAAATATGGAGGTGTTTATTGTATATGAGCCTATGCTAGACAAAAACCTCTTTTTGTTTCTCCAAATCCGTCTCCAGCTAGCCGAAATAGCTCCCGCAAAATCAGGACTGAAAGAGGAAAAACCGGAAACTGAAAAAATGAGGCTGAAAGATGGCTTCTATTCTCCCAACTAGTGGCACATGTTAAAACACTAAGAGATTTGTTTGTTATTAATCCCTTTATGGAGAAAAACCTCTCTCGGTTTTTCAAAATAAGTTTTCTTTTTCCTAGAATACTTCCCGGAAAAAAAAA
>ML805452.1:101225-157318 GCA_009831015.1 Picea engelmannii
TCAGTATTCCAACAATTGGTCTCAGAGTAGGTGCTTTCAGCACAGTCTAACAACTGAAAGGTAGATCCTGAAGATGGATCAACAAGAGGGAATGTCTAACAACAAATCACCATTGTTCAATGGAGGACGCTATGCTCTATGGAAGGTAAGAATGAAAAAATTCATGTAGGCTCTTGGTTTTGATATCTGGCAATATGTTGAATATGGTTACACTGCACCAATTGCTCCACCCAAACATGATGCATGCAAGAAAATTTGTAATGACAACTCAAGAGAAGTTAATGGAATTCTAGGAGGGTTGACTAATTCTATATTTGTGAAGGTTATGCATTGTAAATCATCCAAAGAAATCTGGGACAAGTTGGAGGTTGTATATGAAGGAGATGACAAAGTTAAGGAAGACAAACTACATACCTATAGAACTCAGTTTGAAAATCTGAAAATGAAAGAAGAAGAAAACATTATTGAATACTTTCATAAGGTAGATGAAGTGGTCAATTCAATAATAGCAGCAAGAGAAGAACTTGAAGATAAACTTATTGTGCAAAAAATACTAAGGTCATTACCTATGGGATATGATACCAAGATCTCTTCAATTGAAGATAGGTCTGATCTTGACACACTCACAGTTGATCAACTCTATGGAATTTTTACAGCATATGAAATGAGAACAGGGAATGACAAATCATCAAAAAAGGAAAGAGCCTTTAAAGCATCTAAAATGAAGCAGGAGAAAAAGAACAATGATGAGTTATCAGATATATTTGATGAGGAAACTGCCAACTTCATAAAGAAACTCAAGAAAGGGACATGGAAATACAAAGGGAAGATTCCTCTAATATGTTTTAACTGTGGAAAAATTGGACACTTTTCCAATAAGTGTCCCCATCCTAAGAAGAAGGAAAGTGATGATGAAAGAACCTTAAAAAAATATAAGAAAACCAAAACTAATAATGAAAAGAAGTTCTACAAGAAAAATAAAACATTCTTTACCCAAGAAGACAATAGCTCATCAGAAGAAAATGATGAAGATGAACCAGAGCTTCTATTTATGGGGATAAAAAATCAAGATGATAGTCATTCAGGAGATGAAGAAGAAGGGAAATTTGAAGAATAAATCCTTAGTATAATTGAAGAACTAGGAAAAACTAAAAAACAAAACAGGGTACTAAGAGGAGAGTTTCTAGAGATTAAAGAAGCTACTAAATCAAGAGAGAGGAGAGTTTCCAAAACCCTCAAGGAGTTAGAACATGCCATCATTGATTTGAAGTCCCAACTCTTGGAAGATAATAAAACTGAAGAAATCGTCTTAAAACAACTTAGTGATAAAAAAACAAGCATGCGAGAAACTAGAAGTTGAGATTAAGCTTCTAAAAGGTGAAATTGAGAAAGAAAAGAAGGGATCACAATTTCAAAATAGTTCAAAGATCCTGGATGAAATTCTCAGTAGTCAAAGATCACCAAACAACAAGACTGTTTTGGGATACACTCAAGACTCAACTGCTACATTACAAGGATCTGTCAAGAAACAAATTAGTTATGCAGATACTCTAAAAAGTTGATTAAAAAGGGAACCCTTAAGAAGAGAATATAATAAGGCAAATATGATACCATTTAACACTATTCCACATAAACAAAAATCAACATTCCCTACTAAATTAATAAATGACAAGAAGAACACAATCACCAGAAGGAATCCCCTTAATAAATATCTATTCATTGGATATTGTTACTCTTGCAATAATTTTGGACATAAGGCAGTACACTGCAAAGATTATGGACAATACAATAATAGAAATGTCCATATATATAAGAACAATAGGTACAATACAGAGAAGAGAAACTACAACTCATTTTCTCCCTTGCAAAACTTCAATAGTGAATGAAAAAAATGCAACTATGGTCACAAAACTAGTGAATGTAGATTTCCAAAATATGATAAAAGGATAAATATTCCTATTAATCAAAAAGTATGGAAGAAAAAAAAAATAGAGTGAAAAGTAGCCTTATATACAAGAAATCATGGATGTCAGTGGTATATTGACAGTGGATGTTCCAAACACATGACTGGAGATCAAAGTAAATTTCTCAGGTTAAACAAGAAAGGAAAAGGAAAAGTAACTTTTGGAGATAACATGTCAGCCATGATACTGGGAAAAAGCACTGTTAGTTTAGGAAATAATAAAGCCAAAGAAGAAGATGTACTTATGGTAGAAAATCTCAAAACCAATCTCCTAAGTGTAATCCAAACATGTGACCAGGGTCACATACTTACTTTTGATTCTCAGAAATGTGAGGTAAAAAACAAGGACACTGGAAAACTAGTGGTAGTCGCACCAAGAACATCTAGCAATGTGTACATCCTTAATATAGATAAAGAAGAAAAATGTTGTTTAAGCCAAGTAGATGAAAGTTGGTTATTGCATAAAAGGTTGGGACATTTAAGCTTTGACAAATTGATCAAAGCCAATGAGAAAATGGTAGCTAGGGACCTACCAAAAATGATTAAGCCTTCAGATCCCATTTGTAAACATTGTCAAATAGGAAAGCAAACAAGAGTTAGATTCAAAACAAAAGAACACCCCACAACAAAACCATTAGAGCTTATTCACATAGATCTATGTGTACCTACCAGAACCAAAATCACTTATGGTGAACATTATTTTATGTTGATTGTTGATGACTACACAAGACTGACCTGGGTTTTCTTTTTAAAAGAAAAATCAGAAGCCTTTAAGAAATTTAAAACATTTAAATCTCTTGTAGAAAATGAAACAGATCTCAAAATTAAATGTCTAAGATCAGACAATGGAGGATAATTCACCTCTAAAGAGTTCACTCAATTCTATGAAAACCATGGTAACAAAGGCTAGTTTTCATCTCCCAGGACTCCTCAACAAAATGGAGTGGTAGAAAGGAAAAACATAATAGTTCAAGAAGTTGCAAGGACTATGCTAAATGAAGCCAAACTTCCTTAAAAAATTTGGAGAGATGCAATCCACACAACAATTCACATACTTAATAGAGCCCAGTTGAGACCCAATCATGACAAAACTCTTTATGAACTATGGTTTGGGAGGTCAGCCTCTGTAAAACACTTTAGAATTTTTGGAAGTAAATGTTACATAAAGAATGATGAAGATGACCTAGGGAAGTTTGACCCAAGATCTGATGAAGGAATATTCTTAGGATACTCATTGAATAAAAAGGCATACAGATGTTATAATCTCAAACTACTAAAAATAATGGAAAGTGAAAATGCAAAAATAGATGATCTAAAAAAGGGTATATCCCAAGGCCTTGATAAAAAATCTCAACAAGAATATGATGATATAAAATCTCAACAAGAAGAGGATGATGTAGAATATCAACAAGAAAATAATGATGAAATACAAGAAAATGAACCACACATTGATGAAGAAAACAATGAAGAAACGCCCTTTCCAAGAGCTCCATCTAAAAGAGTTCAAAAGAACCATCCTGAAAGCCAGATCATTGGAAAAAAAAGTGCAAGAGTAGAAACAAGAAGGAAACTAACCTTTGACCTAGAACAAGCAATGTTATCCTTAATTGAACCTAAGTCAGTTAAAGACGTTGTCAAAAGTAAAGATTGGATAAAATCAATGATTGAATAACTAGATCAAATAGAAAAGAATCATACTTGGGAACTAGTTCCAAGATCCAAGAACAAGAATACGATAGGAACTAAATGGATATTCAAGAAAAAATTAAATGAAAATGGGGAAATTATAAAGAAAAAATCCAGATTAGTCTACAAGGGATATTCCCAAGTAGAAGATATTGATTTTGAAGAAACCTTCTCTCTTGTAGAAAGACTTGAGGCCATCCGAATGTTCCTAGCATTTTCATGTTTTAGAGATTTCAAAATCTATCAGATGGATGTCAAATCAACACTCCTTAATGGAACACTAGAAGAAGAAGTCTACGTTGAGCAACCAGAAGGATCCATTTTATCAAAAAACTAGGACTATGTGTGCAAACTGAAAAAGGACCTATATGGTCTTAAACAAGCCCCCAGAGCATGGTTCTCTAGGCTTGATCAATATCTACAAAAACAAGGATACAAGAAAAGGACTACTAACAACAACCTATATATCGAAATTGAGGATCAAAACATGATTGTTGTGGTAGTATATGTAGATGACATCATATTTGGGAGTAATCTCACTACATTAAGAAGAAAATTTGCAACTAAAATCCAAGAAGAGTTTGAAATGTCTATGATGGGAGAAATTTCATTTTTCTTAGGTTTACAAGTAAATCAAACAAAAAATGGAATATTTGTTTCACAAACCAAATATATCAAAGACACGTTGAAGAAATTTCAAATGGAAGATAGTAAACCCATGAGTACTCCCATGGTCACTGGATGTAAGCTAAGTCTAGAAGATGACTCACCAAAAGTGGATCAAACAATGTGTAGATCAATGATTGGAAGTTTACTCTACTCAACAACAACGAGACCTGACATCATGCAGGCTGTAGGACTTGTGGGGAGATTTTAATCTGCACCTAGAGAAAATCACTTAAAAGTAGTAACAAGAATATTCAGATATCTTCAAGGCACCCTAGAACTTGGATTTTGGTATCCAAAAGATAAAAATTTCAACCTAACCACATATACTGATGTTGATTGGGCAGGTATCATAGATGATAGAAAAAGCACTAGTGGAGGAGCATTTTTCTTGGGAAAAATTATATTGGCATGATCAAGCAAGAAAAAAACATCCACATCTCTTTCTATAGCAGAGGCAAAATACATTGTTTCTTCATCATGTTGCACACAAGTCCTTTGGCTGAAAAAAACTTTAGAAGACCTACAAATAAAATATAACAATCCTATTACTATTAACTGTGACAACACTAGTTCCATAAGCATCTCTAAAAATCCAGTGATGCATTCTAAAACTAAACACATATCAATCAAATACCATTTTTTAAGAGATCAAGTTACCCAAAAGGTGGTCAAAATAGTGCATGTAGACACCAAAGAACAAATTGCAGACATTTTTACAAAACCTCTACCCAAGAGTACTTTTGAAAATATCCGACAAAAATTAGGAGTAATTAAAAAACATCATTAAAAATCTAATAGTCAGGGGAGAATTACCCCATGGGGAGAAACCCTTTTCCATTGATGTAAAAGGGGGAGAGTAACTTCATAAGAGAAAAGCATCATCATAGGGGGAGTATGTATGAAGTTAGAATGTTGCCCTCAATGACAAAGGGGGGGGTTGTTGGACATACTGTCATTGATGTCAACAACCGATGATGCACATAAAGCTCAGGAGGTTTAGTGAATGAAGATCAGAATCCCACAAGAGATGGCGCACATAAATCTCAGAAGGGAAAAAACATTGTAGAAACAACAATCAGAATAAGTCAGGATCATTGGATATGTAAGTGCCATATCAACGGCATGGATAGATTGCGGAGAGAAAAACAAGAATTAAATAACGTGTTATTTCCAATCCCGCAATTAGTCTATATCATCAGATCCTATAGGTTCAAATATCAACGACTATGGTTGATCCACCTGTTGTTCCTGAGTTTATACTTTAAGGCTCTAAAGTATACCGTCAAGGCATCCAAAAAAAGGTAGAGATAATTAATCGGTAAAAATAATTTTTTTAAAGGAAACTGAGATCACAGTTGATTTCTTAACTGTCTTTGTCTAGCTTCCCATTGTTCTTGAATGCTAATATCCCTTTCAATTGCAGCCCATAATCTTTCAAGTTCTACCCTTGTATCTACTGTTTGTAAGATGGCATTGAATAGGTTTAACACAATGCTTGTTTGATCTGATAGACCGGGTTCTATATTGGACTGTCTGGTAACTGGAACAATCATGAAAGTCGAGGGTTTCTTTTTTGTAAATCAAGAATATTTTCGAGAGTCGCAAATTTTTGGTTCAAAATTATAAAAATAGAACTTCCAATTTATGAATTAATAATATAACAGAAATAAAGGCCTTTTTTAGTATCTGAGTTAAATTTTAAAGGAGACAATGGATGGAATGAAGAAAAAGGAAACATGTAGTTGTATAACGAAAATGAGGCATCAATTTAAGAAGAATCTCATTTTAAGTTAATACAAGAAAACATATGATAACTTTGCAGAAGCATACAGTTTCAGTGTCCTAAAACGTTCATAGGTCTTATATCCACTGAAAGCTAATACAAAGGAAAAACTGCAAATGATTAGATAATCTGATTGTTTTAATTACTATATTAGAAATTACCACATGAAACACTTCAAACGAAAGTATGGAATAAAAAAAATAGAATGACAGAGAAACACATAACTCAAGCTTGACCACATCTGGAATCTTCAATCTATATTGTATTAATTCAGGCAAAACGATGTTGTCTCTTTACAATCCCTCTAGAAAAAGGCCCTTTCTTAGTCTTGAAAAATTACATTTATACAAAACCACCAATCTTAGGATGGTTGGTGAGTTTCTAATTCTTAGAGACTAACTTTTGTTAAAAAGTAGATCCAAAACCGTTTTCATGATCTTCTTCATTTTTCCATTTTCTGGGAAGTAAGGCCCTTCCAAATAATACTTTTACTTTGCCGATGACTCTCCTTCTTTTGATTCGATACATTTAATACATTTCTCCAGGAACTGTGTAAAATTTCTAGGGGGTTCTAGAAAATCTCTTGCCTCGAACAGATAAACCTTTCTCTGAATCTCAGAAAGGCTGTCATCCACTCCTTTATCTGTAAACTTTATTGATTGCAGCTTTAAGTTTGGCTCAACTAACAACCTGTCCACTAGGGTGACATCGATTTTTCTTAGTTGTGAAATTTCCATTTGGATTTCATTCAAATTTTCCCTAAAATTTAATTGATGTCGTACAATATTGATCTGTCCCAAAAGTCCTGTACACTGGCCTTTTCCAATATTTAATGACCCTTTGTCTAGAAGAACAAAAAATTCTTCACAGTCATCTCTGATTTCTTTGGCTATTCTTTTGCTTTCAGTTATGTTGGTTTCCCATAGCTTGAGCATGATGTCACCTCTGATTTTCTCTGTGGCTGATACTTTCATAGTTTCATATGCCTCTTCACCTGTCGAATATATAATTTCCTTTTGGAGAGTAATCCTCACTGTTTTGGCTTGTTTTTCTCTTAGGATGATATTTTCAAAGGCATTATCTACTTCTTGAAAGTAATTCTGAATAATTTCTTCTTGGAAATCAATTTCTGTTGTTCAATTTCTATTTTTAAATGCACTTCCAATGAATGGGCCTGGAAAGCTTTTAAGTCTATAATATGATCTTCCATTGATATTAATCTAGTCTGCAACTGTTCTGCATGCTCCTTTTGCTGAGTAATTTGTAGCTGATTTGTTTATATTTCCTGGCTCATTTCTTCCAAACTCGTTTTGAGTGATTGAACCTCTAACCTTTCGGCAACCCTTGTCTGCTCCAAACTTTTACTCATTTCTTCTTTAATGCTTTCCTCAACATTCTTTAATTTCTCTCGCAATTGTGCTATGATTTCATCACTCTTCTTTATCGTTGTTATGATTTTTCCCACGGTAAAAAAGTTTGTTGTTGCCATGGCTCCCATGGAACCTGCTACCTCTGTAGCAAAATCTTCTTCCTCCAAATTTTTTCTGTCTATCAGGACTTTATTTTTTTTAACCATGTTCCCCTCCCTCTTATGCATCTCCTATTTCAGGATGACCTTCCTTTTTCTACTGAAAAAATAATCGAAAGGAGGAATCTCATCTATGGGAATGGAGGTTAGGTCATCAATAAAAAGAGCTCCCGTCTTTGGCATTCCAAAAGTGGACTGTAAGGGAGTTAAGGAGGTTATGGGACTCCCTAGCTCTGTAGATCCTTTCCCTCATGTCGCCTTAGGCATGTTGACATCAACCTTTGGTGATGAAGTGGGAGTAGACTTACCGGACTTGGGAGGTCTCCCTGACCTTTTTTGTGCTTTGGTCTTTTTGCTTGGTGGAGGCCTTTCCACATCCTATAGGGCCTTTTCGGGATTTCCTTTTTTTGGTGCTTCCTGCTCGAAACCTGGTGGAACTCTTTCTTGCTCGAGACCTGGTGGAATGATTTCCTGCTCGAAACTTGGTGGAATGATTTCTTGCTCCTGGGGGAGGGTAATTTCTTCCCCTTGAAGTTATTGGGGCAGACCACTCCGTCAATGCTTCTGAAAGGTCCGAAAGATGACTTGCAGGTCAGACGACAATGACTGTACTCTTTCCAACACTTATTTATAATATTTGGTCCCTTTGAACACGTCGTCCCAAGGGGACTCCTCATGTTCATAGGATTTCATATTACAATGTATCAAGTGTTTATTCACTAATTGATAAGGGTCATTCCTCTTGTACTCAATATTTACCAGTTTAATTTCTTCGAGTGCTTCTGCTTCCACCCTAGAATGTCCCAAATTTAGTAATGAAAATTTCCCAATGTGCATAGGGAAGATGGGCCAGGACTTCTTTTGAGCTGCCTTCATCTCTATTCCAATATCACCTTTTATTATTTGGTGTGCCACTTCCCTACACACTAGTCTATCTGGAAGAAATTTTGGAAGCGCGTGAGGGGGAATTGAGCACCCATAAACCCTGATGTAGGAGAAGCTTTCTTCAATGAACCAATCTGCTATTTGCTTGAGGTTATTTGAAACTGCATCATAAATGCGAGGAGGGTCATAGCTGAATTTTTTTTTATGCATGGGTATCACCACGAAATGGCAAATTTCATAAAATGAATTTTTTGCATTTTCTTCCCACAGCTCAGAGTGATATTTGTGAATGGGTTCCACGCAAGTTATGTTCCAATTCCAATTCATCAGGGGAAATGGAGTCATAAAACAAATTGTGTCCATGAGGTACGCTGACATGTAGAAGGTCATTGGTTGACCTCGGGCTCTTGCAGCTCTGTAATCCAAAATCTCTTTGGCTAAATTATCAGATAAAATCTTGTCCCAGTTGAAACTATACCCTTCTGATGCTTCTTCTAGAAAGGGCACCCATTCTGCGGGGAAATGACAAGGATTCCTTTTGCCGAAAAGTATGTACAGCATCATGGCTACATAAACCATGTACTCATTCAAAGAGGTTGTGGCATAAATTTTGTGGGTATCAGCCCTAAATTTTGATGGACATCTCCACCAACCTTTGATTAAATCAAGGTAAGTTTGGTCTGCCTCAGTGCATTCCTTTCTCTAGAATTCAACTATAAATTCGACATTGTAAATGAAATTAGGATTAAGTGAGAGTTTGTACATAACCTGGATATGTTCAGGTCTGAATGAGCCGATAATGTTTCCTTGATCATTTAAAATGATTCTCATCAGAATATCAACTTTGTCCAAAGCCCAACTAACCATGTCGTTGTACGACATGAGCCGTGGGTGTGTTGTAATTTTGTGAAGCTTTGATTCTGCTATGTCCCGAAGGTGATTCTCAGAATCGCTAGGGGAATTTTTCATCTCGGAGTCCATATTTTCATAAATCTGTCTCCATGATTCAATTGAGTCGATAGCATGTGGTGAAGTGTCTGATATCTTCACTCTTCACTCTCAGTTGTATCTTCACTCTTCTTGGGTCCCTTCTTTGGTGTCATGACTCTGTATTGGAAAGAAAACCTATCACAAAAGAGAGGTGTGAAAGCTCGGCTGTATTATCCTATTTTTGATAGAAAAAGTGAGAATAAGTTTCAAAACACATACCTCTAGTTTTCTTTTAACTCATTTTATGGTGAAAGTACTGATGCAGTTGTCAAGAATTTAATACCTTTAATGCAGAGACTATCTCTGAGATACGCATTTGTGTCGCAGAAATCACAATCTATCCGTTATTAATGTGGCCGCATTTCAACAATTCTAAAATCAACATTCAAAAAACTTCTTTTGACGGAGGCCGAAAAGAAAGTACTTAGGAAGTTTAATTACCATTTAATGTATTTTTCAAATGAAGTTAGTTCTCTTTAAAATTCGGTATTGAGTCACGACTTCGCACTTCGAGGTTTCAAAGATCCTTTGGTATCGAGTCGGGACTTCACGTTTTAGGATTTTGGGGATCGCAGTTACATGAGGTATGTCACCACTAAACCTCGAATCCCGAAATCACGATGAGATTAGATTTAATCCTAACTTCCGTATTGAGTCGGGACTTCGCATTTCGGGGTTTTGAGGATCACGGCTACATGAAGTATGTCACCACTAAACCCTGAATCCTGAAATCGCGGTGAGATTAGTTTTAAGCCTAACTTCCGTATTGAGTCGGGACTTTGCATATCGAGGTTTCGGGGATCGTGGCTACATGAAGTATGTCACCACTAAACCCCGAATCCAAAAATCACGGTGATACTAGTTTTAAATTAATTAATTAGGATTAAGACCGACTTTCATTTCTTTCAGGAAATCAGGAATCAGGATTTCGCGATTCAAAATGTATTGAAGAGATATTGTTCTGAGTAAACCCCAAATCCCAAAAGATTAAATAGATGGTTAATTAACTCCTCTAGGGTTTTAAATTATTGTGATTTAAAGTACTTAACAGAACATGCATCTAGACTTTAATAACATTTGAGCTTCTTGTCCTTAGTTATAACAAAGAAATGAAAATTTTTCGGGACTTTGGTACTGGTCTTTTGGACTGATAGTGAGGATTATACCTTATGAAAAAACAAATCTTGAAAGAGAAAAATTTAGTTTTAAAAGGTGAAAATTTTCAAACCTAGCTTCAACATAGGCTCCAATTGGGGACCTCGTCTCCTTGTAGGACGAGGAGAATAGGCGGACTTAGTGCCTTTTATTGGGTAAATGGGGTCAGTCATTTCGGTCTGTGAGACATAGCTGCAAAAACTACTAAGGGTATAAAAATCCCAACCTTAACTTCAAAATTTTTTCCAAACCAAAGAGTTCGACAATATCGAGATAGGATCACTTGGATTTCCTTTCTAAAACCAACCTCGGACTTGTGCAAGATAATCAAAACAAGATTAGTGGTTCTACCATTTTTTATTTGATTGTATTCGCATCGAGAGACTCTTAGAGTATAATCTGGAATTCCATAATCTTAGAGTGTCATCTGGCCAAGAGAAGAAAAATACCATAGCCTTTTGCAAATTTTTTATAACAGCCTTGTCTGTTATGGAGACATTGCTTCACTGTCAGCGGGCCTGTTCAGTACCCCGATGAAGTTATCGGATTTTCCACATTGAATTTCCTTTCACCACTTCATTAATTTTAGCATTTAAATGTTGAGATGAGGGCAATCATATAATGAATTTCCTTTCATCATCTCTTTAAATTAGACAGGGGCAATCGATAACAAATTTCCTTCCACCACCTCTTTATGTTAGATGGGGGCAATCGGTAATGAATTTCCTTTCACCATCTCTTTCTATACATATTTGTTATGAAGTGGGCACAATCAATAAGTATGTAACATACTCATGATTTTTATTTTTTTAGCAAAGGTCTATCAAATTATTAAAAATCTTTGGATTGATCTACTTTTGGCCCTCAGACACTCTAACTTATGGAGAATCTCATGGAAAATTTATTAACCCTTATTTTTTTTTTATTTTTTTTTATTTTTTATTTTCGGGACTTCACTTGAGCGAAAACGATCTTTTATTTATGGTAGAAAGACTAAAAAGGTTATGATTAGCCTAGACATACTTTCTATTCAGCCAAGGCTTAGGAAAAACAAAGGCTTTTTCCTATCTTTGCTTCGAAAGTTAGTTTGAACATTTCCGAAATTAAGATGAGACTTAAAGGGAGAAAAAAAAAATATTTGGTGAAGAGTAAGATTGATAGTGATCGAAGTGGAAAGGTGAGAGAACCTCGAAACTTGGAAGTGCTAACGAGTATTAATCATTTTATTTATATAAAATTTTATTTCCTTTTTTTTTTCTTAAGTTTTTATTTATTTATTATTATTATATATATATATATATATATATATATATAAAATCAACAACTCGTTCACTTGTACCTCTTAGGATATTTTTAATTCATGTTCTCAGGTCAGAGTTCATACCTTAAAAGTTCATCATACTTACATCCAGAAGATTGTTTCCTCATTACCCTTTGGGCAAGTATTTATCAGGGTTATCCATGCAAATTACCCTTGTAGTATAATTGGTCTCTTGAGTCCTGACACTTTTTCTATGAACAACTGATAACTGTCAGACACACTCATATTAACTCTGAGAACTGCTAGATTTGAACAAAATGTGAAAACAAACCGGTATATACAATGAAAGTTTGAAAACATATTACTGCATGTAGTGTTTAAGATATCGCCCATTTACAGGGGCACTTAGAATATCTCAATTTAGATTTTCTAATGAAAAAGAATTTTCTCCTTTGGAGGCTGAGACTCTATAAGGGCCAGACCATATCGAGTCAAATTTTTCATGTTTTCCAGTGTCTTCTCTTCTAGCTTCCCATTTTAGTACCAGATCTCTAGGGTGGAAATCTCTATCCTTAGCCTTCTGATCAAACAAAGCCTTCATCTTATCCTGATATCTCTGCAACTTTTCGTTAACTTCAATCCTATTTTGCTGAACTTCGACCAACTGGTTTTCTCTTTTGGTAATGTCATTAGATTCTTCGTTCGAATCTTGCCAAATTTTTATTACTGGCAGAGCAAGATTGATCGGTAAGATAACATTAGTGCCATATACTATCTGAAAAGGGGACATTCTGATTTCCCTTTTGGTACTTATCCTGTTAGCCCATAGAGAGTATTTCAAATGAATATGCCATGTCTGCTTGTTGTCAGTCAATATTTTTTTTATCATAGTTGTCAGACTTTTGTTAGATGATTTAGCTAAACCGTTTCCCTGCGGATAATAAGCTGTGGAATGTCCTAATATGATGTTGAATTTTTGACAAAAGCTTACCATAGCCATCGATTTGAACGCTTTTGCATTGTCGGTGACTATTTTTCGGGGACAACCGAATCTGGATAAAATGTTTTCTTCCATAAAGTTGATTACAACTGTGTCGGTCGCGTTTCTTGTGGGAATAGCTTCCACCCACTTGGTAAAATAGTCCGTTGCGGTTAGAATCCACCTGTGATGAGCTATGGAATGTGGGTGAATCTCTCCGATAAAATCAAGACCCCACTGCTGAAAAGGGGCTTCAGTTTTAACTGGAATTAGAGGCAAAGCTGGCACTTTTTGTTTACCTGTAAACAACTGACAGGAAACACAAGCTCAAACTTTAGTATTTACATCTGTGAAAATTTTGGGCCAGTAATATCCAACTCTTAAGATTTTATAAGCTGTGGCTCGCCAAGCATGGTGTCCTCCACACACTCCCTCATGGAACTCATCTATAACCTTTTCAGTTTCGATCTCGACCAAGCAGCTCAGCAAAAAACCCAGGGGGTCCTGGAAGGTTGCCCCTGCGTTCATCAAGCCGAAAGGCATTTTATCGTACATGAAGGTACCCCAAGGGGTAGTGAAAGCTATTTTTTCCTTATCATCATGGTGTACTGCGATCTGATTGTAACCTGAAAAACCATCAATCATTGACATTCTGTTAGCTCCAACTACCCTCTCTAAAACATGGTCCATATTAGGCAATGGATAATTGTCTTTGAGTGATGATCGATTCAGGTTTCTAAAATCGACACACAGTCTGATTTCGCCATTTTTCTTTCTTACTGCGACTAAATTAGCCACCCACTCATAATATCTTAGTGGGATGATGATTTTAGCATCCAAGAGTTTTTTAACTTCCTTTTCAATTACTGGTAGCAGGATAGGGTTTATCTGTCTGAGTTTCTGTTTAAAAGGCTTGATACCATGTTTCAGAGGAATTTTATGTTCAATTATAGAAGTATCATAAGTTCTCAATTTTTCGTAAGACCAAGCGAAAACGTCTTTATACTTTCTAAGCAACTCAACGTATTTACTTTTGGTTTCTGGGGGTAGGTATTTGGGTAGTTTCACCAACTGAGGGTTTTCTTTGGTACCTATGTCACAGTCCTTAACCTCTTCAGGTTGTGGTTGTAAGGTGGATCTTAAAGGGATATCGTCTTGATTAAATAACCTTTCCAAGGGAATTAGGCCCTTGGGGATCTGATTATTTTTTAGAAAAAGCATACGATGATTGGCGATTTTATCGTGAAATTCCTGAGGGTATTCCCCTTCTTGCATGATCCAAACATGATCATTTTGGTTTTCTTGGTCAACATTATTTTGGGCAAATTCGTCTATCGATTCTAAAAATTTACGTAGTTGTTCGTCATCCTCAAAAACTTGCCAGTGCTGAATGTTATTGGGTATGGAAGGTCGATGTATCATTTGTATATGATATTTTAGTTTGAAAGCGGTGGGAGGTGTGAAGGTTGAGGTTGTTTTGACTAACGCATCGGCCTGTTGGTTTTCAGTTCTTGGAATGTAGTGGACTTTGACAGAGGAGAAGAAATTTTCGATCAGATCCCAGATGCAATTCCTATAAGACCTCACCCTAGGTTGTTTGGCCTGGTACTATCGGTTTACCTGCTTTACGATTAGCTCGGCATCACCAAAGATTTTGAGGTTTTTTATTTTCATTCTCCTAGCAACTTCCAACCCTAATACTAAGGCTTCATACTCGCATAAGTTATTAGTGTGGTCCACATTCCACTGAAGTCTATAGGAAAAAGGGATTATGAATTGATTATCAAGGGCCACAAGGAGTGCCCCTGCTCCAGCTCCAAGGTAAGATGAAGCACCATAAAAAAACATCTTCCACACACCAGTGCTATATACATTTTGTTTATTTTTTTCTTTTTCTATTTTTTCTTCTGTACAACTTTCCTCTACACCTAAAACAATATCATCGTCAATGGATAAAATACAATTACCTAGATCCTGATCAACAATATATAGAGGGTGATTATTCGGGTTGTGCGGATCACTTACCGTGAACTCTAACTTGGTCTCTCTGTACAAGCATGTGAATTGTCCTCCAAAAACTGGGATTGTAGCATCTGTCATGTCAAGCTGGAGGGATCCCCCAAGCTTGGCACCCCAGGAACTAGATAACAACATACCATATTTCAGAGGGATATCGATGACCACCACATCCATGAGAATGCTTTTCACTGGTATTTGAGCTAGACTTACCACCAAGTCTTTAATCATGCCTATACATTTAACTTTTATAGAATCGAAAGAATATAAATCTCCATAAGGCCTAGTAATTTCGAGACCCAATTTATCCATAATGGCTTTAGGCATTACGTTGTGGGATGCTCCAGAATCAAGCATACAGTTATGGAGTAGTTGGTCTAAAAAAGGTTAACGTGATATAGAAGGGAGCAATAGTGTCTTTGGCGCCTTCGAAATGAGGGCCAAAAACTATGTTCGACTTGTCGTCTTCTAAGTTAATGACGTCAGCTTGGCTTTCATCTTCCGAAAAACTAATCAATTTGGCAATTTTTTTTCTGTATGTTGGATTTTTTTCCAGCTCGACAAGAGGTATGGGGATCTTGATTTTATTGATTTTGTTTTCCAGATTGAAATTTCCCACAATTTTGTCATTCTCAACGTTTTGGGCTTCGAATCCCTTCTTATCAGCTTTCTTTTGTGGTGAAGGTTTTTATTCAGTTGCAAGAGCTTTCTCTTTCGGTATTTTGACCCCAAGTGTTTCAACTACCTTAGTCTTGGTAGGTTGTGGGTACGCTTGGTCGGTTTTTACAATCTATTTTTCAACATCTTTTGAAACTATCTCGTCTGTCTCACTCCTCGGCAAGACCTTTTTCTTTTGGGTGATCATAACACTCTTGTTTATAGGCCTTAGATTGTACTTCTATTGAAGCTCTACCATTATACCATCAACAATACCCTGGTAGGTCAAATCTTCAGAAGTACTATCGTTTAGATCATTTTCCAATCTGTTTTCCTTATTTAAGAATTTTTCATAATCTTGTCTTGATAAATATGGTTGTGGCTCATCATCACCCAGATTGTTTATCTCTTCCTCTAATTCCTCAAGATCTTCTAAATCTTCCTCTCCAATGAATTTTTCATTCTTGAAGGGAGTTAGGATTTTCTGATCCTCATTCTTAATCTGTCTTTGTGGGATTTGAGGATTGGGATTCCTTCTGAAATCCTTTCTGGGAAAATGGTCATTTTTAGTCTACACTAATTCCATTTTCGAAATCTTATTAGACAGTTCTTTAATTATCCTAGCCATGTCGTCCATTTTGTCTCCCAAAGATATTCCCGACCCTGAAGATCCTCCTTGTTCTCTGTATCTTCTATTTTCTTTGTTCCCAACCTCTATTTTGTATTTTAGCTTTCCTGAAGCCATCATGTTGGATTCGATTTCTAGGGCATTGTCTTGCATCTTAGTGACGTCTACTGATCTCGTTTCTCTCAATAGTAAGGCAAAATCGAGGTCAAAAGATCCAACGAAAGTTACTTTCGCTGCAGGCTGAGAAGGTTTGACCTCGATGGGAATTTTATTGTACAATTTATTAAATATTTGAGTGAATTCAAGAACTGATTCCGAATTTTTCTTTCTAAGAGCCCCAAACTCCATCAGATAATAGAGGTGATATTTTATTCCCCCCCATTGCCTGATGAAAGCACTTTCAAGTTCATCGTATGAACTTAAAGATCCCGCTGCTAAGCCTCGAAACTAGGTTCTGACCTGCCCTTCGAAAGTTTGTACTAAAATTCTGGAGTAGACATCTTCATGTTCAAGTCCTTGGATATTGTCGAATTGGTCAAAGAAATTGATGTGCTCTTGTGCGGTTAAATCGCCTTCCCCTGTAAATTTTGGTAGATTTTTCATGTAATTCTCTAGAAGGTCATGTAGGGGAACCAAGAGGACAAGAGGGGCGTATCTGGCAGCAACCTTAGCAAAAATTCTAGGGAGTGGTACTTGGCCTCCTGTGGCACCACCTACATTACCGCCTCTAGCCCCCCCACCTCCATGTGCAACCATTGATAGATTTGATATTTAAACTGGGGTTGTACTTGAATGTGACGAAAAGGTTATGGGGACCTGATCATCAAGGCACAGGAAACTGGAAAAAAAAGGCCCAAGATGAAGATAAATTTTTTCTCCAGGCTTGTAAGACGAATATATTAGAGAATTGATGGGGATTAAATTAGGATACACAGGACATTCGTCGAAGCATTCGGTAAAAGGAGTGTGGACTTTGGGAAAAGAGAACATATCGATCGACAGGGGGAGGGAGAGGGATCTCTCAAGTGTTCCTATGACTTTCAACCATGAAGAATTTGATTGACAGATGACGTGTTTCGGTGAAATGATTTGTCTAAGAGATCTTCTTGATTTTAAAATATTTTCCGGATCAGAAACTGGCGAAGTCTGCTTGTTGTCTGAGTTCTTTCTGGTGTTCTTTTGGCTAGAAGCCAGTTTAAAAAATGCGGAGTCACCATGTGAAAGACAAAATTAGCCTTATAAGGTTTTTCAATCTTTGTTCACTATCAAAGAAAGAAAGTGTCAATGTCGTTCTTCCCAGGGAAAAGATTCATTTCTTCGTTCCCCGACAACGGCGCCAAAAATATGTTGTTCCTGAGTTTATACTTTAAGGCTCTAAAGTATATCATCAAGGCATCCAAAAAAATGTATAGATAATTAATTGGTAAAAAGAAAAAGTTTAAAGGAAACTGAGATCACGGTTGATTTCTTAACTGTCTCTGTCTAGCTTCCCATTGTTCTTGAATGCTAATATCCCTTTCAATTGCAGCCCATGATCTTTCAAGTTCTACCTGTGTATCTGTTGTTTGTAAGATGGTATTGAATAGGTTTAATGAAATGATTATTTGATCTGATAGACCGGGTTCTATATTGGGATGTCTGGTAACTGGAACAATCATGAAAGCTGAGGGTTTCTTTTTTGTAAATCAAGAATATTTTCGAGAGTCGCAAATTTCTGGTTCAAAATTATAAAAATAGAACTTCCAATTTATGAATTAATAATATAACATAAATAAAGGCCTTTTCTAGTATCTGAGTTAAATTTTAAAGGAGACAGTGGACGGAATGAAGAAAAAGGAAACATGTAGTTGTATAACGAAAATGAGGCATCAATTTAAGAAGAATCTCATTTTAAGTTAATACAAGAAAACAAATGATAACTTTGCAGAAGCATACAGTTTCAGAGTCCTAAAATGTTCATAGGTCTTATATCCACTGAAAGATGATATAGAGGAAAAACTGCAAACGATTAGATAATCTGTTTGTTTTAATTACTATATTAGAAATTACCACATGAAACACTTCAAACGAAAGTATGGAATAAAAAAAATAGAATGACATAGAAACACGTAACTTAGGCTTGACCATATCTGGAATGTTCAATCTATATTGTATTAATTTAGGCAAAATGAAGTGATCTCTTTACAATCCCTCCAGAAAAAAGGCCCTTTCTTAGTCTTGAAAAATTACATTTATACAAAACCACCAATCTTAGGATGGTTGGTGAGTTCCTAATTCTTAGAGACAAACTATTTGTTAAAAAGTAGATCCAAAACCGTTTTCATGATCTTCTTCATTTTTCCATTTTCTGGAAAGTAAAGCCCTTCCAAATAATACTTTTACTTTTCCGATGACTCTCCTTCTTTTGATTCGATACATTTAATACATTTCTCCAGGAACTGTGTAAAATTTTTTGGGGGTTCTGGAAAATCTCTTGCCTCGAACAGATAAACCTTTCTTTGAATCTTATAAAGGCGGTCATCCACTCCTTTATCTGTAAACTTTATTGACCGTGGCTTTAAGTTTGGCTCAACTAACAACCTGTCCACTAGGGTGAACTCGATTTTTCTTAGTTGTGAAATTTCCATTTGGATTTCGCTCAATTTTTCCCTAAAATTTAATTGATGTCTTACAATATTGATCTGTCCCAAAAGTCCTGTACACTGACCTTTTCCAATATTTAATGACCCTTTGTCTAGAATATCAAAAAATTCTTCACAGTCATCTCTGTTTTCTTTGGCTATTCTTTTGCTTTCAATTATGTTTGTTTCCCATAGCTTGAGCATGATGTCTCCTCTGATTTGCTCTGTGGCTGATACTTTCATAGTTTTGGATGCCTCTTCACCTGTCGAATATATACTTTCCTTTTAGAGAGTAATCCTCACTACTTTGGATTGTTTTTCTCTTACGATGATATTTTCAAAGGAATTATCTACTTCTTGAAAGTAATTCTGAATAATTTCTATCTTGGAAATCAATTTCTCCTGTTCAATTTCTATTTTTAAATGCACTTCCAGTGACGTGGCCTGGAAAGCTTTTATGTCTATAATCTGATCTTACATTGATATTAATCTAGCCTGCAACTCTTTTGCGTGCTCCTTTTGCTGATTAATATGTAGCTGATTTGTTTGTATTTCCTGGCTCATTTCGTCCAAACTCATTTTGAGTGATTGAACCTCTAACCTTTCGGCAGCCCTTGTCTGCTCCAAAATTTTACTCATTTCTTCTCTAATTCTTTCCTCAGCATTATTTAATTGCTCTCTCAATTGTGCTATGATTTCATCACTCTTCTTTATCCTTGTTATGATTTTTCCCACGATAAAAAAGTTTGTTGTTGCCATGGCTCCCATGGAACCTACTACCTCTGTAGCAAAATCTTCTTCCTCCAAATTTTGTCCGTCTACCAGGACTTTATTTTTTTTAACCATGTTCCCCTCCCTCTTATGCATCTCCTTTTTTAGGACGACCTTCCTTTTTCTACTGAAAAAATAATCGGAAGGAGGAATCTCATCTATGGGAATGGAGGTAAGGTCATCAACAAAAGAGCTCCCATCTTTGGCAGTGCAAAAGTGGACCGTAAGGGAGTTAAGGAGGCTATGGGAATCCCTAGCTCTGTAGATCCTTTCCCTCTTGTCACCTTAGGCATGTTGACATCAAACTTTGGTGATGAAGTGGGAGTAGACTTACCGAACTTGGGAGGTCTCCCTGACCTTTTCTATGCTTTGGTCTTTTTGCTTGGTGGAGGCCTTTCCACATCCCGTGGGGCCTTTTCGGGATTTCCTTTCTTTGGTGCTTCCTACTTGAAGCCTGGTGGAACGCTTTCCTGCTTGAAACCTGGTGGAACACTTTCTTGCTTCTAGGAGAGGGTAATTTCTTCCCCTTGAAGTACTTGGGGCAGACCACTCCGTCGATGCTTCTGAAAGGTCTGAAAACTGACTTGCAGGTCAGACGACAGTGACTGTACTCTTTCCAACACTTCTTTATAAGATTTGGTCCCTTTGAACACGTCGTCCCAAGGGGACTCCTCATGTTCATAGGCTTTCATATTACAGTGTATCAAGGGTCATGCCTCTTGTACTTCTTCGAGTGATTTTGCTTCCACCCTAGAATGTCCCAAATTTTGTAATGAAAATTTCTCGATGTGCACAGGGAAGATGGGCCAGGACTTCTTTTGAGCTGCCTTCAGCTCTATTCCAATACCACCTTTTATTATTTGGTGTGCCACTTCCCTACACACTAGTCTATCCGAAAGAAATTTTGGAAGCGCGTGAGGGGGAATTGAGCACCCATAAACCCTGATGTAGGAGAAGCTTTCTTCAATGAACCAGTCTGCTATTTTCTTGAGGTTATTTGAAACTACATCAGAAATGTGAGGAGGGTCACAGCTGAAATTTTTTTTATGCATGGGTATCACCACGAAATGGAAAAT
This sequence comes from Picea engelmannii, assembly GCA_009831015.1. Lineage (NCBI taxonomy): Eukaryota > Viridiplantae > Streptophyta > Pinopsida > Pinales > Pinaceae > Picea > Picea engelmannii. The sequence continues at coordinate 121,894 of ML805452.1, forward strand.
TTCATAAAATGAATTTTTTGCATTTTCTTCCCATAGCTCAGAGTGATATTCGTGAATGGGTTCTGGGCAAGTTATGTTCCAATTCTAATTCATCAGGGGAAATGGAGTCAGAAAACAAATTGCGTCCATGAGGTACACTGACATGTAGAAGGCCATTGGTTGACCTCGGGCTCTTGCATCTCTTTAATCCGAAATTTCTTTGGATAAATTATCAGATAAAATCTTGTCCCAGTTGAAACTATACCCTTCTGATGCTTCTTCTAGAAAGGGCACCCATTCTACGGGGAAATGATAGCGATTATTTTTTCTGAAAAGTCTGCACAACATCATGGCTACATAAACCATGTACTCATTCAAAGAGGCTATGGCATAAATTCTGTGGGTATCGACCCTAAATTTTGATGGACATCTCCACCAAAATTTGATTAAATCAGGGTAAGTTTGGTCTATCTCAGTGCATTCCTTTCTCTAGAATTCAGCTATAAATTCAGCATTGTAAATGACATTAGGATTAGGTTAGAGTTTGTACATAACCTGGATATGTTCAGGTCTGAATGAGCTGATAATGGCTCCTTGATAATTTAAAATGCTTCTCGTCGGAATATCAACTTTGTCCAAAGCCCAACTGACCATGTCGTTGTATGGCATGAGCCGTGGGCGTGTTGCAATTTTGTGAAGCTCTGATTTTGCTATGTCTCGAAGGTGATTCTCATAATCGCTAGGGAATTTTTCAGCTCGCAGTCCAGATTTTCATAAATATGTCTCCATGATTTAATTGAGTCGATAGCATGTGGTGTAGTGTCTGATATGACATCTCCCTCTGGGATGGAAGTCCCAGCTGTATATTCACTCTTCTTGGGTCCCTTCGTTGGTGCCATGCATCTATATTGGAAAGAAAACCTGTCACAGAAGAGAGGTGTGAAAGATCGACTTTATTATCCTATTTCTGATAGAAAAAGAGAGAATAAGTTTCAAAACACAGACCTCTAGTTTTCTTTTAACTCATTTTATGGTGAAACTACTGACGCAGCTGTCAAGAATTTAATACCTTTAATGCAGAGAATATCTCTGAGATATGCATTTGTGTCGAAAAAATCACAATCTATCCGTTATTAATGTGGTCGTATTTCAATAATTCTAAAATCAACATTCAAAAAACTTCTTTTGACGGAGGCCGAAAAGAAAGTACTTAAGAAGTTTAATTACCATTTAATGTATTTTTCAAATGAAGTTAGTTCTCTTTAAAATTCGGTATTGAGTCACGACTTCGTGCTTCGTGGTTTGGGAGATCCTTCGGTATCGAGTCGGGACTTCGCATTTCGGGGTTTCGGGGATTGCGGTTACATGAGGTATGTCACCACTAAACCCCGAATCCTGAAATCGCGATGAGATTAGATTTAAGCCTAACTTTTGTATTGAGTCAGGACTTCGCATTTCGGGGTTTCAGGGATCCCGGCTACATGAAGTATGTCACCACTAAACCCCAAATCCTGAAATCGCAGTGAGATTAGTTTTAAGCCTAACTTCCGTATTGAGTTGGGACTTCACATTTCAGGGTTTTGGGGATCGCAGCTACATGAAGTATGTCACCACTAAACCCAGAATCCTGAAATCGTGGTGAGATGAGTTTTAAATTAATTAATTAGGATTAAGACTGACTTTCACTTCTTTCGAGAAATTGGGAATCGGGATTTCACGATTCAAAATGTATTGAAGATATATTGTTCTAAGTAAACCCTGAATCCCGAAAGGTTAAAAAGATGGTTAATTAACTCCTTTAGGGTTTTAAATTATTGCAATTTAAAGTACTTAATAGAACATGCGTCTAGACTTTAATAACATTTGAGATTCTTATCTTTAGTTATAACGAAGAAATGAAAAAATTTCAGGACTTTGGTACCGGTCTTTTGGATTGATAGTGAGGATTATACCTTATGAAAAACCAAATCCCGAAAGAGAAAAATTTAGTTTTAAAAGGTGAAAATTTTCAAACCTAGCTTCAACACCACCAACAATCACACAACTTCAATTGCAGAGTTTGGGCGACAAATTAAACCACTCGCAAGTTACGGTTCCACAATCCACATCGATCTTTGGATAAAGGTAAGTGGAAGGATAGGATAAGTAAATATGAAGACCATCCAATACGAATTCTCGAAGTAAATGAGGACCTTCTGATCTATTCAGTGTGTGCCAAGGTAGCAATGGTCAACTTTGGTGCTGACCACTTCGAGAGAAAAGTATTGAAGTAAGATCACCCAAATACCGAAGTACCGAAGAAAATGTGAACCATCTAATATGAAGAACACTTCAGGATATATCAGGACCGTCAAATCATGTTTAGTGGAAGGACAGAGTAAGACACAAATGTCTTGAATTCCCGACAGTCGTTTGATCATGTTAAGCCTTTTTGGGTTAAATAATGACCATTAGATCAAGTCAAAATTATTCGAGGATTATACTTCAGGGAATCTCACTTCGGAACAATTGGGAAGTAGAGAAATCAAATTACCCGAAGTCCCGAAGGCCAAAATCCTGAAGTAGATATGAGTCATATGATCAGAGGAACACTTCAGGAGATTTATTGACCATTGATCAAGTACAGTGTAAGGATAGTGTAAGTGGAAGTGTTAACCAACATCAAGCGGTCTCCACCGCCTATGACTTATTCAGCAGGTGATCACTCCGAAGGAAAATGGAGCAACGATTATCCTAAGTCCCGAAGTACTGAATGTCGAAGTCCTGAAGTGGACATGAATAGTCTGATTTGAAGAATACTTTGGGTGCATTCTCAATTGTTGAATATTATGAGCACACGTCTTTTATTCAGATATTTGTAAAGAGGCTAGAAGTTGCAAAGGACTAAGTCCCGAATACCAAAATATTGAAGTTAACATGTGTCGTCTGATTTGAATAACACTTCGGGTGCATTCTCAACCGTTGAAGATTATGGACACGAGTATTTTATTCGGGAGATTTGTAAAGAGGGTGCAAGTCGCGGAGGACAGAGTGTTGAAGTACCAACAATCGTCCATCTCATCGGGAGATTAAAACATGACTGTTTATTTTATTAAGTGATCAATCACTTGCTTGGCCTAACGCCTGGTCATTTCCAGTGGCCATATGGAATAAAGAAACAAAGGGAAAAAGAAAAAGCAATGCTTAAATTAATAAGCACGTGGTCCTTCATGTATGGTCATATATAAATGGTTTGAAGGAAGTGCCTCTGTAGAACTCGGTTTCTGCAAATATTTGCAGGAATATGGAATCGAGTTAAAAATAAATCGATCGATACCTGTGATCGATTTACGAAAAGAACTCTCACTAAATTAAATAATTAACAATAAATGTTTGAATAATAAAAGTGATTATTGTTAATGTTAAAATGAAGAGGTGTGATGATCCAAACAAAGGGACACGATGTTTCATATCTCACACTAGTTGGAAGAGTATATAAACGACAAGGAGTGATGAGAGGAATGTGTCTTTGTAGTCCATATTAGAAGATAAAAAAAATAAGCAGATTCCAGGAAGGAAAGTTGAAGATACTTATGCAGTGAGGGTGGAAGGGAGGAGCATGGAAGGTTTCAAATCCTTTCTAAGAAAATACAAGGGAGTTGGTGCTTCCTAGGGTTGGTGCCCTAAATACAAGGGAGTTGGTGCTTCCTAGGGTTGGTGCCCTAAATTCAANGGTGCTTCCTAGGGTTGGTGCCCTAAAGTTGAGGGAGTTGGTTCTTCCTAGGGTTCATGCCCTAAAGAAGGGGATTGGTGTCTCCTAGAGTTGGTGATCTAAAGAGGATTGATGTCCTTCACTATTCTTTATAAAACTTGTAATTGTTGTTAAATATATTTATATAATTGATTTTACATACAAATCATTGTTGTTTCATTGTGATAATCAATAAAATATAAAAATTAACTTCTAATTGTTGAAAAAGGGTAATACTGATTCACCCCCCCTCTTAGTATTCCAACATTTGACCTTGATCTTCTAGGTGTTCAGATGTGGAGTATACCTAAGCAGCTCCATGAATCAAGCCTCATACTCGGGCACCATACGACTGCCCTATCACAAGGCGTTGAACTCATTGAGTTGGAGATCAATGAATTCCTCTCACAAATACCTCTCCCAGAACCGTTCCTCGAACAATTCCCATGAAATATATTCTACGGCCATGTTCAGTTGTTGTAGGAGCGTCTTCCACCATAGAAGACCTCTCCCCTTCAGTTGAAAGACCGTCATGCAGACTTTCATGTTGGAGGTGTAGTTGCGAAGTGTGAAGCACATCGCCATGTTCTCCAACCATGCCTCGGTGGTTTCGTTGTCCGTGGAACCCAAGAAATTGGGAAAAATTACGTTCTCGAGTTATCTGTGAACACTACCAATACCAGTTGGGGCGTTTTGTGGACCCGCACAGGGTACAGGCGCCCTGGACTCATCTCTATCCCTATGGTTAATCAAGGATTTTGACATCCTCTGAAAGGACCTCATCAACCCAACTACATCCCCCACAACAATATACTCCCGTCCAATGAATTTTTCTTCTCCTTGGGAGTTAGACCCCTCTGGCATGGATTATACTGGAGGCATCGTGCCTCCTCCCCTAACACCATGTCGTATGCCTCTATGGTGTCCTCTAACCATGATTACCTGTAGGGAAACAATTCAATTTAATTAGTGATAAATTATTAATTAAGTGTTTAATATAGTGGAAGGAATAATGATCCCAAGTCGTGGGGTTGAACCCGCTTTGATACCACATGTAACACCCCTTCGTCACGATTAGGAAAGCGATGCATAAAAAGGTATTTTTTTTTTTTTGCATTAGGAAATTAACGTGGACCATGTAAATCATAGAAACATAGAATCAATGATATCATAAATAAAGGAATTACAATCGTCTCATCGTCATAATCAAATAATGTCGCAACCGACACATCAACATAATTAGTAACGACATATAATCAACACATCATCATATTGAATAATGGCACATAATCAACGAGTATCATAAGTAAAAGCATTACCAACTACTCATCATTGAAATCAATAATGCCAACGCATCAACAAAAAGGATAGTGACACACAACATAAATGGCGTCGCCGCTTAGCACATCACCATCAACTTGAAAAAAATTACAAACGATGATCAACCAAATAATGAATATGAAAATGACTACCCGCCCAACCTACCCTGCAAGGTTAGGAACTCTAGGAAACATAAGAAATGCTTAAACACAAGATCCAATTGATTTTGACCATTTAAGGTCTCAGGGATGGTGACTGTTCTGAGGAACAAGGAGGTGTCTATATCCCGCTAAAAAACAAGTCCAACATCAACTAGATAAATCAATCAATCCTAATCAACACTTAATCAAGACACAAGGGTAATCATCATCTTTATCAATCATACATCAACATTTAAATATTCGTTGTGCACGAGATTAAACGAACTCTAGAACAAATCACATGTCAACTTAAGTAATGGTGCAAGGGAAAACTAGTTACTAAATCAGTCATATATCGACATAAATTCATGATGCAAGATTAATTAGCAACTTATTCAAGACACAAGAGTAATCAACCTTAAATTCAAAGGTGCAAGAGAATAATTACAAAGCAATCACACGCCCACTTAAATTAAGGTGTGCAAGTAAATTTTGTTACTAAACTAATCATGCATCACCAATATGCAATGTGCATGAGTAATCGAAAGTTGAATCATTGTACATCCATCATTATTCCAATGCGCAAGCAATCTAATTAGTTAATCCCAACATATTCCATGGTGCAACGTAATTATCCATTAAATTTTTATGGCGCCAAAAGTAATTACATATATGTCCATCCACACATAGTTATATATCATGGCACAAATAATTATCAATTAAATTAAGGCATAGACGAAATAATTACTTAATCAATCCGGTATCAACATTAATTCAATGGCGCCAGAGAACCCATTTACAGTCATTACACATCAACAAATTTTTCCATAGTGCAAGAATCTTAATCACTTAATCCTTTATACCTCAACCTCTATTCCATTAGGATGTCAAATACTCTACCTTCCCTTTTGACTTAGGTTCAAGGAGGAATTAAATATTACCCTTAAGTAATTTGCAGAAATAAAATCAATTATTATAGCAGTAAAAGTTTTCTAGTTGCTCATAAATCATATCTTAGGTGTAGTAGCATTCTGAAGTCCTTGGCCCTATTATATTCCATATATATATATATATATATCAACATATTATTCTATGTAAGAATCAAATTCATTTACATCTTAAACTCTATAAACAAATAAACAATAAACTCATTCCTATATATATTTATAAAAATCGCAAGAAATAACAAATAAACAATAAACTGTAACTGAATCTTCTCCTTGGAAAGAAATTTATGAGGAAGGAAAGTATATCCATGTGTCTAACAATTCATTAAGAATCAAAATAACCCAAGGGGTAAGGGTCCTACAGTTTAGTTAAGGGTAAGAAAATCCTGGAATTGATTGGACACAATAAAAGTTACCAAATGCAGGGTCGCCTTCCCAAGGATGCAGAGAACCAAAATTAGTATGTTGGGCAAGCTAGTTAAGACGCAAGGTTAAATTCCCCCCGCCCCAAAGCATAGAGAAGGGACACCAAAAATGTTGGGTAGGTGATAAACATGGCTACCATCTCAAGGATTCTTTAATGCAAAAAACAAAAGAGGAACTTACTGTGTGAGGGTTCCAAAAATACAGAGGTAAACCCATCAATTCACAGATCTCTCACAAGTAAATTTCACAGAGGTAAGCCCATCAATTCCCATATCTCTCACAAGTAAATTTCACATAGGTAAGCCCATAAATTCGTAGATCTCTCGTAGAAAATTTCACTGAGGTAATGGAAGGAAGGCGCAGGGGTTAGATGCCCAAAAACAATTTCACAGTAATGCAAGCCAGTCACAGAGATTGGAAGAAAGAAAAAAAATGCAGGGAGCACCAAGCGGATTCGTGAGAAAGACATGCCAATAAAGAAAACTTCAAATTTTCCAGGTGCCAATGAGATTGTCAATGTCCCACATGAGAAATATCAACCAAAAATTTTACTAGGTGATGCTCACGACTTGCATACCGACTAGTGGATTGATTTATTATCAATCAACTATCTACGATTTGATTAAGAAGTAGAAGGTTCATCAATTCAGAGCTTGAAAGGGGTATGAACATGATCCATATTATTTTGAGAATGACATGAAGACATAAATATAACCAAGACATAACAATGAAATACAAAAAATATAGAAGAGAACACATAAATACAATGAAACCCAACTTCTATGGCTGAATAAGACATAAAAACATTGTAGAACACAAACTGGAAAAATGGGGTAGCTTATCTCTAAAAATAAAGAGATGTTGGCTATGCTTCATTCACAAGAAGATTTACATCACACTCCATTGCATTCTTAAAGGGCCTCCTTCACCTCAATTATATATGAGAGAGTGAGATGAGAACAATTACCATGATGCATGTTGGATAAATTGGACTAAGTTTACCATAGGCATGTAAAATACTAGGACTTCCCGGGCGGTCACCCATCCACGTGCTACTATATCCCAAGCGCGCTTAACTATGGAGTTCTAATGGGATCCGATGCATTAACGCTATGTTGTAGGCATGTAGATAAAACCATTACATGATGTCTTTATTTAACAAATGAAGATGAAATTACATTCCATTCCCCATCAAAAGGGTAGATGTCATGGTTTATCAAAACCACAGGCTCAAAATGGTGATTTAGTGGAAAAAGTGGATGGCCATCGAGATCCATCTGGATCAGAACATCTGATATCTATGTTGTGTTTTACCGAGCGATTATTTTTAGCTAAGGTGAGTTTTACTTTGCATCTTCCCATAGGAAGTAATAATTACGAACAGAATCAAACCTGACGAAGAGCAAAGAAATTTACTGGTAAAAGTGCAGGCTAGTTCCCCCCCACAAGATGGGCATGAATTACACTTAAAATGTAGAGGCAATGATGTGTAAAATAGTTGAGTAATATAAGGTAAGAGTGCTAAGTAAAAATATAGAATCTCTAAGGGAAGAGTGGTTAAATAGTTGAGTAAAAAGTACCCATAAGAACCTCGCAGCGAGAGAATGCCATCCCAGAGAACGAAGGAAGGCGCATGGGTTTATTACTCACAAAAATTAGAAAAGGTATGCCATTGCAGAGACTTAAAAATGTTGGGTTACATGTTAAGCACAAGGGTAACATCAAGCTAGGAGAGAAGTGCAGAGACCAACAAGGGAGGAAAATGCAGAGCTAAACCAAGAGAAAATCGTTGGGGGGGGGAAACAAAATCGCAGAGGTGAAAGGAAATCTGCGTGGAGCTTCCCAAGCTGGGAGAATTCCTTAAACACAAAGAGGTTAAAATAAATAGTTTTCAAGGTAAACGAGGAGAGGTTTTCCCCAGCACACAGGTTACTTTTAAATGAAAAAACCGCAGAGACAATAGAGGGGAATAAACGCCAGGGGACTTGTATTGCTAGGAAATTAACATGCAAACGCTGGGAAATTTCCTCAAGCATCAATAAATTACGCATCGTATATTATCACTAAAGTCAATGATGAACACCAAAAAAGGATTAAGGATCCATACATAATTTAAAAGACTACAGTACACATTAAAAGCTTAACAAAATTTTACAATCACAACATAAATACTGTAACTGAAGACGAGAATTCAAAGGTGATCCCCCATACTTGTGCTCCATCCATATCCCCGCTTGCTAATAGTTAAGAATTCATTGGCACCTCCTAGCCAATTCTAGGGGTACTCTTCTTCCCCCTTAGACCCCCGAGCCACAAAGGGGTCACGCACAAACACAACCAAAATGCTCTAGATCCCATCTCGCCTCACAAGGTAGAGCTACCACTCTCTTTCTCGAGCTGGGTATCCCAACTCTCATAAGTAAAATCAGTCAGAATTTTTGCAGCATAACCTTACTCATACCAGTCAATATCCATTCCTCCTCTCATCCATTTCCTTTATAGAAATTTTCTTAGTGACAACCCGTCATTTGCACATTTAATTTGTTTTTTTAATAATTTAATTAGGAATTATTTCCCCCATACACTTGTCACTTTTTCCCTTAGTTTCACTAATAAATCCATAATTTAATTAAATTAAATGTCAATTTTCCTCACCCAACCTAAAAGCGCTCCTAAAATTACTCCTAGTTGTCCCTTTATTCCCTCTATTTCCCTTTTAAGGACTGACACCTTTCTAAAACTTGGTTGTGTTTAATTTAGGAAAGTTCTTTAGTTAGACTAGACTATACCTTTCTATGCTTACACATTTATGCTTTATTCCTTTCTCAACTAAAATTCTAATTTAATATTTACTTGCACAAGGGTAATAATCATTTGTTAGGATTTATTTCCTTTCTTATTTTAATTTCCAATTTGGTATTCTCTTGCACACATTTATATAATCAAATCTTTAGATATAATTTTTACTCTTTTAATTCCTAACTTGATTTTTCTTCATCCCCCATTTTTTTAATTTATAAATTAGTTTTAGTCTTCTTAGCCACTTTATACTTAGTCTCAAAATTTTAAACTAGGATTAGGATTTTTAAGGAGATTTTATAATTAATAAAAAATACCCATTTAATAATTATTTTAAGTCTGACCATGTCAAAAAAATTTATTTTTTTCCTAGGCACCTAGGTTCATTGAATCATGTTTTATTTTATACCGCGACGTTCCCTTCAAGATGCACTTCATGCTCCAAGGGTGTCACTAATCTTTGTTTCAAATTTTAATTATGTGACGCGCCCTTCAAGATGCACTACATGCTCCAAGGGTGCCACTCGCTTTTGACTGGTTTTGGTAGTTTTCCAACCCTTGGAGTTAATACTCCATTCGAGAGACCTTGTGAGAGACTAAGGGCCTCTAAGGAATAAATACCCTACCTTATCGCGTGCCCCTTAGAATCTTCGTGAGAGACTGTCTCAGTCTGCCCTCACGACATCGTGGATCTCTCGAACTAGGTAATCGTTAACCTACAATACGAGCCATGACGGGAGTGCTAGTAGGTTGTGGCAGGGATGCTTCCACACCTCTCCCTCAATATCTGTTTGTTGTTCATAGCCCCTTTACTCCTTATGTGATTCTAATTAGAAATCAATCGTCAGCTTGCATCCATCAATGAAACATTGTCAAAGATCCATAGAAAATATCATAATATACTTGATCATATGTCACATATGCATAAATAAAAATACCCAAACCAATATAGTCCACTCCCTGACTCGATCTAGAGTCCAAGGAGGTCCATTGATGTCAATTCCATCCTCAATATATCAAGTGTCCTTCACACTCAGAGGAAACTCATCAATAGCATTTGTCAATACAAATATATCCAATAACATAACATCATAATCATCAACATCATCACAAGAATCCATAGGTGAACAAACATCCATATGTTGAAATTGGATCACTTGCACACAAATGTCCTCAAAGAATAAGTCAATAACATGTGATCACAAGAGCGTGATTTCACACTAGTAACTGAGTAGTCAGATAGTACGGCTAAGGGAATGGTCAAGCCTCCTTAGTTAGTACCCTGAGATATTGTGTCGAGTACTATTGTTGGACCCCGCACGTATATCAGATAGTTATATCACCCGAAACTTCCTTGTTTGTGAGGAACTCTGCCTAAACCAATTAGGAATTCCTACCTTGCAGTGATAATTGGCCAACATGCCACCTGTTAGTGCCAATTCTCGCAAGTCATGAGCATCAAGTGCAGTGCACAGAAAAAGTCCATTTCGGGTCTAAAATTAAGCGAGTGGGCATTTTGTTGTCAACGGCGAGAATCCACAATTGGAGCAGATCGACGGTCATCGGGTAAAGCTTGAGTTGCGGAACTACATGAGGAATAGCGCATGGGCTCATTTCTTATCACCAAAGTCGCAAAATGATTATCCCTTTCGTGATTTCGGCTACCGAGACTTCAAAGGACGAAGGATTGTCCTCATCCACTACATTTCGAAACCCCAAAATGTGAAATGTGAGAAGTGTCCAAAAGCCATTTCGGCTACCGGGATGTTGAGAGACAAAGGGGCGTTCCTCCACTGCATCGGGAATCCCTGAAACCCAAAGTGCGAAATGTAAAAGCACCCAAAATCCATTTCGACATTCCGACTACTGGGAGTTCAAGAGACAAGGGGTGCTTTCTTCCACTGCATTTCAAAACACCGAAACCTGAAGCGCGAAATGTAAAAGCGCCCAAAATCCATTTCGACATTTCGGCTACTGGGAGTTCAAGAGACAAGGGGTGATTTCTTCCACTGCATTTCGAAACCCCGAAACCCGAAGCACGAAATGTAAAAGCGCCCAAAATCCATTTCGGCGTTCCGACTACCAGGAGTTCAAGAGACAAGGGGTGCTTTCTTCCACTGCATTTCGAAACCCTGAAACCCAAAGCGCGAAATGTAAAAGTGCTCAAAATCCATTTCGGCATTTCGGCTACCAGGAGTTCAAGAGACAAGGGAGTCGCTCTTCCACTGCATCGGGAATCCCTGAAACGCGAAATGAAGAAGCGCCTGAGAGCCATTTCGGCATTTTGGCTACCGGGACTTCAAAGGACAAAGGGGTCACTCCTTTATGTTTTCAGTCTCGGCCACCCTCCATGGAAAAGGAAGTTAATGAATATTGAGCAGGTGGTTGAGACCTCAGCTCAAGCCATGAATGCAGGGCATGGAGGTGCTGGCAGGCAGTCTACCTAAGATCATCCTATGTGTAGGTTTTCTCAAAAGAGCCATGCCGATTTGATGTCCTCGATTAATCAGAAGAACCTGCGCACACTAAGTTAGACTTTAATATCTCACCTACCCTCTTGCTGCCAAGAGAGCGAATTTCTCTGAGTATATATACTCAGTTTTTGTATTTTTGTAAGGATCGATGGTAGAGCTAAGCTCCCAATTGTAAAGCTTTAACAAAGCCTCTGGTTCTTTGGTTATACAATGATATTTTGAGATTTCTTGTTTAATAGCGACCAACCTCCTCCTTTCCTTGTTCCTCTGAATCTGAAAGCCCGGGTATGGATGATCCAATCAAGTGTTGCTGTAACTATATGATGTATGTTTGATTTTATTAGTTCTGCAATGTTTGAGGTTTACTTTGAAGTTTCTCCAGTCTGAGAGGATCTCATATCTGAGACTTTTCCCCTTTCTTTCCCTCCACTTACTCACCACTATGCAAATTTACTAGCTTAAGTTGAATCAAGACCTCACATGTCCTTTTTGTTCCAACCCAGTTTTCTGAGTGAGCGATATTGTTATGAGTTTACTTCCATTCGATCACCCCCTTTATAAACAAATCATGACATAAACTGATGGGCCTCAGGCTTACTCCTGCTGCAATCTAGGAGTGACTTCTGACGCCAACATTTTTGGCATCATTGTCGGGGACAAAGTTGAAAATTTTCCCTGGGATTGAATGACATTGAGCCTCTGATTCTAAAGGTGCATCAAGCATCAAAGCCTTACAATATTTCTACTGTGCACCTGGTGACTCCATTATGACGACTCCACTATGGAGAACCTGCTATTTTAGTTATGGCTTCCAAAGGTAGACACACGCGGTCCCATCCACAACTACCTCTAGGTACACCTGAAGCCGATCTGGAGGTGATTTTTAGAAAAGGAAAGGCCTCTGAAGGAGAAACTTTCACCACCGAACCAGGTAATCTGCCATATCCTTCTGTAGGAACTCCATTTTCTTCTGCTCAACTTCCTAACAGACCTTTTTCTGAAGTTTCCCATTTCCTGAATTTCGAGAGTGTTCCTGTTGAGTTTTCCCCTCCTGGTATGGGATTGGAGGGAGAAATACTTGTCACTCCCCTCTCCCCTGAAGTTGTACCTTGGAATAGAACCAGGACCATAGAAGATTTCCCCACTCCTAGATTTACCACTCCTCCTCTTGTTATTGTTGTTGCTACTGCACAGAGAGAAGAATCTGTTGACTCAAGCCCTTTAGCCTTCTCTCTGAATCCCCCATTGTTTCCCCTTCCACCTGGAAGCTCATTTCCAATATCCTCTATTCGAGCTCCTTCTCCTCCGAGTTCTCATCCACCTAATATTCCTATGGCGGGAGAAAATCCCCCCATGAACAGAATGGAGGCTATAATAGCTACTAGGTATGCTCCCCTTGTGTTATCTCAGCCTCTCAATTCCCTTCCAGCAGATGGCTACCTTAAGCAGTTGCCCAAGTTTACAGGCGAAGGGGACATAGCTGCAGATGAACACCTTGAAGCCTTTTACAGTTTTACAGATGATCATGTTATTATGCATGCAGATGTATGGATAAGAATATTTGTCCATAGCCTTGAAGGCAAGGCTAGAAAGTGGTTTAGGGCCCTGCCTCCTGGATCTATTGATGGGATTAAGGCTTTAGATAATGCCTTTTTGAGACAGTGGGGAGACAAAAAAGACTTCATGTATTACATGACAGAGTTTGGGTATTTGAAGAGAAAGGAAGGAGAGTCTGTCTCTAACTTCTCCAAGAGATTCAACAAAATGTACAATAATATCCCCGCTGAAATAAAGCCCTCAGAAGCCTCTTCTAAGATCGCTTTTGATCCCAATTTCTGCCTTTTGTTGAGAGAAAGGAGAGAAACTACTCTGGTTCACATGCATGATGCAGCCGTGGAAGTAGAATCTAACATATTAGCTGTTGACCGACTCAGGAATAAGGCTGATAGAGACATATCCAGGAGGAGACCTGAAGCCTCCCTATCCAATTCCTCTCCCCTTCCCCTGTAGACAGACAAGGTAACTAAAGTGCTAAAGTCGCTTTTGGCTAGAATGGAAAGGTGGGAGTTGGAAGGGAAGCCCACGTACAGAAATCCCCAAAATACTGATAACAAAGGCTTCATGAGGCCTAGCAACAATGTGCCACAGGATTTGCCAAGGGAACAAAGGAGAAAAGACAAAGATGAGCAGAGGATTCAAACCCCTCTCCAAAATAACCTAGTTGATCATGAGGAAGGAGAGGAGATAGATGAGCTTGATCCTGAAATTCACTGTATTGAAGACACTTTTCCTTTTCCCCATTTGACTCAATCTATGTATGAATAATCCCTTATGAACATTCAAGTCAATGAGTTGGGTAAAGGGGAAAAGGCCAGCAACACTCCTAGAAGATATCATCTCAGGTCAAAGAAGAAAGAAGGAAATTTTGATAGCCATGATCAGCCTCTCATAGTAGAAAAACCTGCTATGATAGCCATGATCAACCTCTCATAGCGGAAAAACTTTCTATGATAGCCATGATCAACCTCTCATAGAGGAAAAACCTTCTAAGCCTGTAACAATCACTACTAAAGAGAAGAAAACTCAGAATACTTTGCCAACAGCCAAAGAACTTGTCTCTGAGGTAAGGGAAGTTCCTAAGCCTTTTCCCTCCTTTAGTTTTAAGCATGAAATTCAAAATATTAGAATTCCCGTACCCCTCTCAGAGCTAGTTAAAAAAGAATATTTCAAAAGGTCCCTCTCCAAGCTGCTACAATCTAAGTCCCCCCAGCCTTCTACAGACTCAGTAAATATTCAAGATGAAAAGCCAGCAGTCATCCTAGGTCCCATGGTAGAAGACAAAGATGATTCATCCCCTCCCTTCTACACATCCCTAAACATACATGATAAGGTGCTGCATAATTGCCTCATGGATTCAGGAGCTTCCCACAACCTTATGCCCAAAATAGTCATGGAAGAATTGGGACTGGAAGTGACAAAGGCTTATCACGATTTGTACTCTTTTGATTCAAGGAGGGTGAAATGCTTTGGAGTCATCAAGGACTTGGTTTCTCTCTTTATTTCAGCTGCCAATGAAGAGTGTGGTCATGGACATTGTAGTAGCTGATGTTCCCCCCAAGTTCGACATGTTGTTGTCAAGATCTTGGATTAGAAAACTTGGAGGAACATTACATATGGATCTCACATATGCCACCATTCCAGTCTTTGGAGGGGAACACACGGGGTTGTACAGAGAAGCTCAGCTGGCCTACATTGTCAGTGACAAAGCAGACCCCACTAATCACCCCATCTTTGCACTTGACACTGATTTGGGGTCTATTTTATTGCAAATCATTGAGACTCCTGAAGCCCCTTTTCAAATCAGAAAGCAACCCATATCTAATCACGAGATACCTCCTACAACCACCTCTGTTTGGAAAATGTTCTTCGACGAAGCTTCTTCTAGCGAAGGCATTGGCACTGGAGTGGTTCTTGTGTCCCCTTGGCAGGAAACCATATCCCTGTCATACAAGCTAGAATTTGAAGCTATCAATAATGTGGCAGAATATGAAGCTCTTGTTCTAGGTATGATGGCTGCAAAGGAAAGGGGAATTCAAGAGGTAGCAGTGTTCGGAGATGCTGAGTTGATAATCCAGAAAGTCAGGAATGCTTATCGGGCAAAGCATCCTCGACTCAGGGGTTACAGAAATGAGGTGTGGGACCTGATTGATAATTTCTTCTCGGCTTTCAACATTTATTTTATTCCAAGAGAGGATAATACTTTGGCCGATTCCTTAGCTATCTCAGCTAGTCTGTTCAGGATCCCCCTCTCGCCTAAGATCAAATATGGGGTCGAGATAAGATATAGGCCCTTTGTTCCAGACAATATCAAGCATTGAAAGGTATTTGAAGACGATCTTGAAATTGAAAAATTTCTTCAGTCCGTCGAAGAATTTTCTGCATTGCACATTGATTAGGATCCTGATCTCGAAAGTCACCCTCACCCTGAGGTATTTTTAAATAAAATCGCTAATCACCATATTATTCATCTGCCTAGAAATCACATTCTGAAGGGAATGGTCCCTTTAGAAAGACTGTTTGATGGGAATGATGTGGCAGTAAAGGTTAGGGCTTCAAATGGAGATGGTGATACATCGGAGTGCAATATCGGTACACAGGAAGATCCTATGTTTGTCAAGTTGTCAAGAAGTTTGACCAAAGAACAGAGGGCCGAATACACTGAGTTATTACAAGAATTTTCTGATGTGTTTGCATGGACCTATGAAGACCTCAAGACATATAACACATCTGTCATTGAACACAAGATCCCACTGAAGGGAAAGGCTAAGCCATTTAGGCAGAAGCTAAGACAAATAAATCCCAAGTTTTTTCCTGTCATGGAGAGAGAAGTGAAGAAGTTGTTAGATTCCCAGATCATTGTCCCCTTGAGATATTTTGAGTGGGTGGCCAATTTGGTCCCGGTGAGGAAGAAAAGTGGAGAAATCAGGCTCTGTGTCAATTTCAGGAACCTGAACAGGTGCTCAAAGAAATAAAACTATTCTTTGCCCCACATGGAACACATATTGCCGAGGGTAATTGGTGCATCTAGGATATCCATGATCGATGGTTTTTCTGGCTATAATCAGATATCAGTCATGCTTGAGGACAGAGAAAAAACAACCTTCACCACTCCTTGGGGCACATTCATGTATGCCAAAATGAATTTTGGATTAATGAATGCAGGAACAACATTTCAGTGAGCTATGGACATAGCCTTCATCGGGGAGAAAGATCAGTTTGTGGTGATCTATCTAGATGACATCAAAGTATTCTCCAGGTCTGATAAAGAGCACCACTGTCACTTGAGGAAAGTTTTCTTGAAGTGTCGGAGGTTTGGCCTATCCTTGAATCCCAAGAAATATTTGTTTGCTATGAAGGAGGGGAAGCTGTTAGGCCATATAGTATCAGTAGAGGGAGTGAGAATTGATCCCAACAGGGTAGAGGAAATTCAGACCCTGTCACTTCCCAGGTCTAGAAATGAAGTTCATGATTTTTTAGGGAAGATTAACTTTCTGGGAGGTTCGTCTCAAAATTTGCTGAGTTGGTGAAACACATCACATCCATGCTTAGAAAGGGAAACAAATTAAAATGGACTGCTGAACCCAGGGAATCTTTTGTCCAAATAAAAAGGGCATTGACTGAGGCACTTGTGTTGATCAGTCTTGATTATTCCAAGGATTTCCTAATTTTTTCTTTTGCTTCTTTTGATATAGTAGCAGCAGTCCTATTGCAGAAAAATGAGGAAGGGCGAGAGAAACCCATTTCCTTTTTTAGTAAGGCATCAAGAGATGCAGAAATCAAGTATGAGATCATGGAGAAGTAGGCCTATTCCTTGGTGAAAGCTCTCAAAGATTTTAGAGTCTACGTCTTGCATTCAAGAGTGACTGCATACGTTCCTTCAGCCTCCGTGAAAGACATCGTTATATATCCTGACATAAATGGGAGGAGAGGTAAATGGATTGCCAAGATCCTTGAGTTTGACCTGGAGATAAAGCCCACCAAGTTGGTTAAAGGGCAGGGTGTAGCCAAGCTATTGGTCGAATCCAATTGCAAGGCCTTGGGGGTTAGCTTCATCAACGCTTGCTCAGGAAATCAACAAGCCGAGTCGTCCAACAAAAATACTGAGGGTGTCTTATCCCTAGAAGAATGCACCTGGTGCAGAGACATTTTGTACTTTATGCAAGAATTAAAGCCTCCTGATGGGATGGGAAAAAGAAAGGCAAGAGATTTAAAGCTCAAGGCGGTCAGATATTGCCTTATTGACCAAGCCTTGTACTGGAGAGATCCTCTAGGGGTGTTTCTGAGGTGTCTGAACCGACAAGAAGCTTAGAAAGTTATGTTTTATTTACATAGCGGCCTTTGTGGAGGTCATCATTTCTGGAAGACCACAACTCATAAAATTCTCAGGGTTGGGTACTACTGGCCCACCTTATTCATTGATGTCTGCAGAGAAGTCAAATCTTGCATCAAATGCCAAAGGTTCTCAGGAAAGCAACAACTCAAATCTCTGCCACTAAAGCCTATAGTAGCTTCAACACCCTTTCAACAGTGGGGGTTCGATTTCATTGGGGAAATTCATCCTCCTTCTAGTGGCCAACACAGATGGATCCTGACTACAACATATTATTTCACCAAGTGGATAGAAGCTACCCCCACCAGGAGTGCTTCGCACAAGGTAATTATCAGCTTCTTGGAGGATATCATAGCCAGATTTGGTTGTCCCAGCAGAGTTGTCACTGATAAGGATGATTCTTTCAAGTCTAAGCCTCTGGTTAAGTTCTATGAGCAGTTCTAGATTTCACTAATTCACTCCACTCCCTATTATCCTCAAGGAAATGGACTGGCATAATCTTCCAATAAAAGCCTAATCAAGCTCATTAAAATATTATTGGAAGACAATAAGAGGGCCTGGGATTCAAAGCTCAAATTCGCTCTATGGGCTGATCAAGTGACAACAAAGAAGTCCCTGGGCACCTCACCTTTTCAACTTGTTTATGGGTCGGAGGTTGTTTTTCCCACTCAGCTCGCTTTACCTATAGCGAAATTCTTTCAAGATCATGAAGGAGAGCCAGACCATATGGTTAGAAGAATTCATCAAGTGGTGGAACTACAACAGATCAGGCAGCAGGTAATGGACTTAGCTCATAGTCATCAATAGAAGATCAAGCAGGCTTTTGACAGGAAGGTCATAAAGGAGGAATTCGAGCTGGGAGATTTGGTGCTTAACTGGGATGCACCCAGGCAGGATAAGGGCAAACACAACAAGTTTGATGTCCTTTGGATCGGGCCCTTCAAAATATCTGAAGTATTCTTAAATAACACATACAGGTTACATGATTTGGAGGGTGAAGAAGTCTTTAGCGGCCCAGTAAATGGGAATTTCCTGAAGAAATGTTTTGTTTAAGCCTTAGACAACTCCTTTGCTTTGTAAATATTGTCTTTATTGTTTTTCTGTTTATTTTCGGCTTAATAATTGACTCCATATCCCAATAGAATGAAATTGGAACTGCAAAAGGAGTTCTTAGAGCATCGTAGGGACGAATCTATCCCCCATGGAGCCTAATTTTAGCGCCAATTCTCGCAAGTCATGAGCGTCGAGCGCAACACACAGAAAAGGTCCATTTCGGGTCTAAAATTAAGCGAGTGGGCATTTTGATGTCAACGGCGAGAATCCACAATTGGAGTAGATCGACGGTCATCAGGTAAAGCTTGAGTCACAGAACTGCATGAGGAATAGCACATGGGCTCATTTCTTATCACCAAAGTCGCGAAATGATTATCCCTTTCATGATTTCGGCTACCGGGACTTCAAAGGATGAAGGATTTCCCTCTTCCACTGCATTTCGAAACCCCAAAATGCGAAATGCGAGAAGCGCCCAAAATCCATTTCGGCATTTCGTCTACCAGGATGTCGAGAGACAAAGGGGCGTCCTTCCACTGCATCGGGAATCCCCGAAGCCTGAAGCACGAAATGTAAAAGCGCCCAAAAGCCATTTCAGCATTCCGACTACCGAGAGTTCAAGAGACAAGGGGTGCTTTCTTCCACTGCATTTTGAAACCCCCAAACCCAAAGCGCGAAATGTAAAATCACCCAAAATCCATTTCAGCATTCCGACTACTGAGAGTTCAAGAGACAAGGGGTGCTTTCTTCCACTGCATTTCGAAACCCCGAAACCCGAAGTGTGAAATGTAAAAGCGCCCAAAATCCATTTCAACATTTTGGCTACTGGGAGTTCAAGAGACAAGGGGTGCTTTCTTCCACTACATTTCGAAACCCTGAAACCCGAAGCGTGAAATGTAAAAATGCCCAAAATCCATTTCGACATTCCGGCTACCAGGAGTTCAAGAGACAAGGGGTGCTTTCTTCCACTGCATTTCGAAACCCCGAAACCCAAAGCGCTAAATGTAAAAGCGCTCAAAATCCATTTCAGCATTCCGGCTACCAGGAGTTCAAGAGACAAGGGAGTCGCTCTTCCACTGCATCAGGAATCCCTGAAATGCGAAATGAAGAAGTGCCTGGGAGTCGTTTCAGCATTTCGGCTGCTGGGACTTCAAAGGACAAAGGGGTCACTCCTTTATGTTTTCAGTCTCAGCCACCCTCAATGGAAAAGGCAGTTAATGAATATTGAGTAGGTTGTTGATACCTCAGCTCAAGCCATGAATGCAGGGCATGGAGGTGCTGGCAGGCAGGCTGCCCAAGATCGTCCTATGTGCAGGTTTTCTCAAAAGAGCCATGCCGATCTAATGTCCTCGACTGATCAGAAGAACCTATGCACGCTAAGTTAGACTTTAATATCTCACCTACCCTCTTGCTGCCAAGAGAGAGAATTTCTCTGAGTATATATACTCAGTTTTTGTATTTTTGTAAGGATCGATGGTAGAGCTAAGCTCCCAACTGTAAATCTTTAACAAAGCCTCTGGTTATTTGGTTATACAATGATATTTTGAGATTTCTTGTTTAATGGTGGCCAACCTCCTCCTTTCCTTGTTCCTCTTAATCTTAAAGCCTGGGTAAGGATGAACCAGTTGGGTGTTGCTATAACTATATGATGCATTCTTGATTGTATTAGTTCTGCAATGTTTGAGGTTTACTTTGAAGTTTCTCCGGTCTGAGAGGATCTCATATCTCATACTTTTCCCCTTTCTTTCCCTCCACTTACTCACCACTATGAAAATTTACTGGCTTAAGTTGAATCAAGACCTCACATGTCCTTTCTGTTCCAACCCAGTTTTCTGAGTGAGCGATATTGTTCTGAGTTTACTTCCATTCGATCACCCCCTTTATAAACAAATCATGACATAAATTTATGGGCCTCAAGCTTACTCCTGCTTCAATCCAGGAGTGACTTCTAACGCCAACACCACCAAAAAAGAAAATTGTTACACCAAATAAGCCCTCAGCAAGTCCTACTTGGACTCTTGATGAAGGTGAAGAAATGTGCAAGGACATAGATGATTTACAAAAGAAGGTAGTAAAAAAAGATGAACTACAAAGGATGATGGATTCAACTGAAGCTAAGCTGGAAGCGATGATGGATACTAAGATGGATGGATTAAAATGGGAGATCATGGAAGGGTTGAGAAAGTTTCTAATAGAGATTCCACTTGAAAGTGACATTGTATCCCATGAAATTCATGATGAGAACATAAGAAATATGAATCAAGGCTAGAGAAAATCCTTCTTTGGGTTGAAGACCAACCACTTTCCTAAGATCGATATGAGGAAGTTTGATGGCAAGTATCCAATCACATGGATACTCCATATGGAGCAGTTCTTTGATCTACATGATGTGCCACACACACAAAAGGTAAAAATTGTGTCCTTATATTTAGAACCTAATCAGTTTGTGTGGTATCAATGGATTTGTTCTCTCAAATCACTTGTCACTTGGACAATTTTCATGGAAGAAATTATAGAACACTATATGGATACAATGAGAAATACCTTCTTCAACCAATTGATAAATCTCAAGCAAAAGGGTTCAGTTGCAGAGCACATTGAGAACTTCCAAAGATTGAATATAAATGTAACGAATAGTCCATATGAGAACCTGATTGATGTCTTCATAGGAGATTTAAAGGATAACATTCAACATGAGGTTCTTCTTTGGGAACCCAAATCATTGGAGAATGTGTTCAGGGTGGAGAAAAATGTCGAAAGTAAAAATCTAGCTATGACTACTAGAAGGACCACCCCTAACATCGATCGAGAGAATAATGTTCCTTTTTCTAAACCAACTCAACCTACAAGGTTGAAACCTCAACAATTGGAGGAAAGAAAATCAAAATGTTTATGCTTTAATTGTGACAACAATTACAGTAAGGGACATAAGTGTGGTGAGAAGAAATTATTCTACATAGAATGTGAAGAGGAAGAAGAACAAGAGAAAGAACCATCTCAAGATGAAGATGTAGAAAAGATTTATTCTGAAGAGATGACTCCCACCATAGCATGTCATCCATTGGCTGGAATTATCACTCCTCAAACCCTCAAGATCGAAGGATATATCAAAAATAAAAAGGTAATGGTGCTAATTGATTCTGGTAGTACTCATAATTTCATTCATTGTAAATTAGCCAAAGATATCAATTTCTTTATATATCAAGTGTCAGAGTTTCAAGTAATTATTGAAAATGGAGGAACTATCAATTTCTCAAGAAAATTCCATAAGATCAATCTTACTATGGGGGAATATGTAATGAATAGTCCAATGATTTATATACCCATGGGTGGTGATGATGTCGTACTAGGGGTCCAATGGTTACAATCATTGGGAACAATGGATTTTAATTTTCAAGAACTTTTCATGAAATTTCCATTAGAAGGATAAGAATTTAAGTTAAGGGGTATCACAAGGAAACCCAGTAAGGTTGTAAGCTCTAATGGCATGACAAAATTATTAAAAAAGTGGCATCAGGGTGTAATTGTACAACTATGCTCACTAGATGTTCAAACATCTAAGCCATCTATTCCCCTAGACCTCCAAGGGATCATTGATACGCAATTCAAAGTATTTGAATATATTCCCATACGTATTCCACCCACTCTCAATCATGATCATGCTATTCACTTAATTCCTGGGAGTGTTCCTCCTAACATTAGGCCTTACAGATACCCTTATGCCTAGAAGAGTGAAATTGAACGTATGGTTGAAGAAATGTTAGAGGTTGGCATTATTAGACCTAGCCAAATTTCTTACTCTACATCGATGGTAATGGTACTCAAGAAAGAGGGCTCATGGCGTATGTGTCTAGATTATAGAGAGCTCAACAATATCACCATTAAAGACAAGTTTCTCATTCTCATCATTGATGAATTGTTAGATGAACTGCATGGAGCAATCTACTTCACAAAGTTGGATCTTCATTCAGGGTATCATCATATTATAATGAAGGAATAATATATCCCAAAAATAGCATTTAGAACTCATGAAGGCCATTATTGTTTTTTGGTCATGCCTTTTGGTCTTACAAATGCACCTTCCACATTCCAAAGGTTGATGAATTCCATTTTCAAGCCCTTCCTTCGAAAATTTGTGTTAGTATTTTTTGATGATATACTAATCTATAGCAAGTCTTGGGAAGATAATGTTTGACATGTTGATAGGGTGATACAGGTACTAAAGGAGCAACAACTATATGCCAAACCCTCCAAATGTATCTTTTGGGGTGAAGGAGGTAGAGTGTTTGGGTCATATTGTATCTCATGAAGGTGTGTGAAACGAAAAAGTATATAAATGATAGTCTTCCTCCTTGGATGCCAATAAAGAGGGAGCATGTAATATTGGTATTAATTGTTCCAAGTATTTATTTTTAGTAATTTTCATAACATACCAATTATTATTATGTTGTCACATATTTATATGTACAAGGAATTAATTATTTGGGTTTTCAAATAACTAGGTAAGTACCAAGTTAAAGATATGGATGTATAGCTTTACCTTCTTATTGATGAACTTCTAAAGTTATGGGCCACATCAGTATGTGTGACATCTCCAAACCAATAGGTTAAAAACAATTTCAACTCCATGGAATACTTACATGCACAATTCATGATGTTGTGGGACTAACACATTTTTGTGGTATGTAAAATGCAACTTAACTTTATATATCTTCTATTACTCCACACATTTTTAAAATATTTTGGTTCTATTAACATTATTGTATATTTTGTAGGTCCTCAAGCAAAGGGTAAATATGCATGGTCCTAGAACAATATATAGATGTTCAAGAAGCTTATGAGAGGTGTAGATGAGTACATGCATTTCCTCCCTAAGCACCTACGTATCGAACTACCGAAAAAATATATATTTAATAGGAAGGAAGAGGCTAGAAAAAACCACAAATATTGACACCTCAACTATGGAAAAGGGCCTTTGACAATAATAATGGTAAGAAATTGGTTTCAATTACATCTATGTTCGTTACTTGTTCTAGTTTGTTTATGTCCTTTTCTATTTACTATAATATGTTAGGATATTTAGACACTTAGGAGTTAGTTAAGATATACTTGGTCTAATGTGTCATTAGGTAAAAGTGTGTTTCTTAGTGTGTTTATTTAGTATGCATTAGTATGCATTTGTAGTTAGGAAATATGATGGTCACGATATGTTCCCGACATAGAGTGATTTGACTGTTCATACTCTCATCGATCTTAATGGCCATTGATCTGTGGATTAACACCCGATTGGTCCATGATCTATATTTAAAGAGCATGGAGGGTCATTTTCTGATGATCGATTGTGAGAAACTCTCTTGTAAAATCTTTGTAATCTTTTTCTTTTGCATTAATAAACTGCTCCAAGTGGTCGCCTTGGTTGGGGCCGTGGATGTTTCCCCATAGGGGTTTTACCACGTGAACACATCTGTGTGTTGATCTTTGATCTAGTTATGTGAGTGGTTACTGAAGTTGTTTGTCCTCTGTTGGAATACCTATGTTGTCGAACATGGTATCAGAGCCTGTTTGAAGATTCACTCATGTTGTAGATCGAGATTGTGAAGCCGAGTTGCCTCATCTCCATTTCCTGTCATTTTCATACATTTCTGGGCTGAGAGGACTGTTCCATTGCATCTGGAGCACTTGTTTCATTTAGGAAAACTTTTTGTTTCACTCGAAAAAGTTTTTGTTTTCCCAAGATACGACCATTACAGTTAGATCCGGAGGTATAAAGCTTGAATACACATTTTTTAAAATTTTTGCAGAGTAGTATTTTGGTTTTGTATTATTTATTTCCGGGTTGCTACTCTTTTATATCTACGTATGCTCTTTTCCATGTGCCCTGTGCCCTGTGTGATCTCGGAAAATAAAAAACATATAGGAAAAGGTGCATCTTCTGGGTAAGCTAACCGAGATCTAACCCTTGTTGTCATTGAGAAGCGAACATTTTTTCTTCTGTGAAAAGATTTTTTTTAGCACGCTCTCCAAGGCCATCTTCCACAAAAAAAAAAACAACAACAATCCTCCATATAAACATTACAATATGTTTTGCTAGACCATTTGGTTAAAAGTTGCCTTATTAAGTAAGAGGTCTTGAGTTCAAGTCTATCTTTTGTTACTTTTTTTAAAAAACTTCATGCTAAAATTGTAAAGTGTATTTCACTTCAAGTATAAAAGTGAATCACTATAAGTAGCTTTAATATTTTATTTTAGATTTGTTTATTTTGCATGAAGTAACTTCATTGTAAAAGTGATCCCCACTTATCTTTATAAAAGTGGGTCACTTCATAAAGCAACTTCCACCACCACGTGGTCCTTTGGTTATCATTTATGCCTTTTTTAAAAAGGGCATAACTCTCACATCCGAAGTCCGTTTTAAGTGTTGTTTTTTTTTAAACTGCATAAATTTTAGAGATATTTCCATTAATATCATCAGTTTCAATTTTTAAATCCATATTATCTTCATATTTAATATGGATTCTACAAATAATCTCTTACTTACCATCACCAACTACTTCCAATGGAAATCCCATATGGAGGATTTATTAAGAAGTAAAGGCTTGTACCAGATTACCTTGGGAAAAGAAAAAACACCCACTGATGCTGACAAGAAAGCCAAATGGGATAATAGGAATGACGAAGCACGTGGATTAATCAGAATTTCCATCTCTCTTGATCTAAGGTTCCACCTTCAATAAATTGATAAACCCAAAGAAGCTTGGGAAAAAATTGAATCTGTGTTTGGTAAACACACTATTATTCGAGCACAATAATTATAAAATCAAGTACTAACTTTAAGCCCAAATGATTTTTCTTGCATTGAAGATTATCTATCTAAATTTAAAACATTCGGAACTTTATGTGAAGAATGTAAGATAAAGATAGACGAAGATCGTTGCATCTATCTTATTCTTTCTAATCTAGGTAGTGCATATTCTGTGTTTGTATCTACCTTTTATGCCATGCAAGAGGCTCTAGAGGCAGCTTATAAAAAACCTAGTCTTGAGAACTTTTGCGATGATTTGATTAGAGAGAAAGATAAGCTAGTACAACTTGGAGTGATCATCACTGCAGGTACCTCCAACAAAGTCTTAGTTGTCCATCAGAAAGATAAACCCAAGAATCCCAAGAAGCAACATCCTCGCCACAACAACAAACAATATAAGGGTCCCAAACCCACTCAGACAACTTCCGCTCCCAATGGAGACAAAGGAGAAAAATATAAAATTAAGAATACTGACATACATTGCAACTTTTGTAATAAAGATGGTCATGATGAGTCCAAATGTTTCAAGAAGATGGCATCTTTAGAAGCAACGATGAAGAAGCACAACATCAGTATTGATTCTACTACTTCTTCTTCTTCTCATGGACATGCACTTTTAGCTTCTGGTTTCTCCTTCAATACAACTTCTACTTCTTGTGAGTGGCTTATTGATTATGGAGCATCTTATCATATGGCTAAGGATAGAGACATATTTTCTACTCTAAATGAATGTAACACCAAGAAAATATTTGTTGGTGATGATATATCTCTTAGTGTTGAAGGATCTGGAATAGTTCAAGTAGAAAATGGTCATTTCAATGATGTATTATGTGTTTCAAGTCTTTCTTGTAACCTTCTATCAGTATATCAAATCACTCATTCAGGTGAAGGTAAAACCGTAGAGTTTTCACCTCACCAAGTTGTAATCAAGGATCTAAAAGATCCTAAGAATGTTCTTGCAACTGGAATCCCTGATGATATTACCAGGTTGTACAAGTTTGAAAACTTTGGGTCATCATATTTTTCATCATTTTTTGTTGCTCATAGCGATGACTTGAGAAAACTTTGGCATGAGCAGTTTGGTCATCTAAACTATCGCTCATTGCAGCAACTATGTAATCAACAGATGGTGAATGGTCTTCCTATTGTTTCATGCAAAGATGGTGTTTGTGTCAGTTGTGTTCTCGACAAACATCATCAGGACAGTTTTGACAAACGTGCCTCTTGGCACGCCTCAGTTCCTTTGCAGCTTGTTCACACTGATTTGTGTGGTCCACTTTCTTCTCCTTATTTTTCTGGGTGCAAGTATTTCTTAAATTTCATTGATGACTTTTCCATATATACTTGGTTTTACTTCTTAAAAATTAAGAGAGAAGTTTTTGACAAGTTTTTGGCCTACAAGGCCCTTGTAGAAAAGAAATATGGACATCAAATTCAAAGGTTAAGAACATATAATGGAGGCGAATATGTGAAGAATAATTTTACAAGTTACTGCACTACATAGGGAATCCAAAAGAAACACACTGTTCCATATACACCACAAAAAAATGGTGTTGTTGAGAGAAAGAACCACACATTAAAATAAATGGATAATTGTATGATCCAATCTAAGGGATTAAGTCTAAAGTATTAGGCGGAAGCCATCAACTGTGCAAATTACATAGTAAATTAGACTCCCACAAAGGCTCTTAAAAATATAACATCAGAAGAAGCTTGGACTAAAATTAAACCAGATGTAAGTCACTTTCGTGTATTTGGCATTATAGCATGGGCTCACATTCCTTATGAGAAAAGGAAATCATTGCAGCCTAAAATTGAGAAGTGTATATTTGTTGGTTATTCTAAAGATGTCAAAGGTTATAGACTTATTCAAACACATTGTAATGAAATTATTATTAGAAGATATGTTAAATTTGATGAAAATCTCTTGGCCTATGAGCCTAATTTGACATTTGTGCCTTCTTTGGCCTACGAGCCTAATTCGGCGGTTGTGCCTTCTTTGGCCTGCAATCCATCTTCGACGTTTGTTCCTTCTTCTGTTCTGGTTTCTTCTTTAGATGATGACAGTGAGGATGAAAATCCACCTCCACCTGCTCACCTTCCTCTAGATGAGTCCTTTGAACCTAAACCAACACCAACTCCAATACTTCCTAGATGGGTTCGTTCAACACGAGAAGCAGCTGGTGATATTGTTGGTGATCCTTCAGATCAGCATCAGACACATTCAAAATTCTAACGAGCCTCTTCTCTTTTGGCTCAAGTTTCAGAAACTCATGATCCAGAGACATTTGCAGAAGCTTCAGGTCATCCAAATTGGGATACATCAATGAATGAAGATTATTGTTCTTTAATGGAAAATGATACTTGGGATCTTGTACCTCTTCCAAAAGGAAGAAAACTTGCTCGATGTAAATGGGTATATAGAACTAAGTATGCATCAGATGGAAGTGTTGAAAGACACAAGGCTCGGTTAGTTGCCAAAGGATTTTCCCAAGTTGAAGGAATTGAATATAATGAAACCATTGACCCTGTAGCCAAAATGAATTCCATCCGACTTGGTCTTTCCCTTTTTGCCTCACATAAATGGGAGGTCCATCAGATGGATATTAAATCTGCCTAATTGCACATAAATTTGCAAGAATAAATCTACATGGAACAACCTCCTGGCTATGTCCAGAATGACTCTAGCCTTGTTTGTCGCCTTAAGAAATCTATTTATGGTCTCAAGCAAAATCTCCGAGCTTGGTATGCCAAAATGGACATCTTTCTTATAGCCATTGGATTCTCTAGATTCCATTCTGATCCTAATTTATATACCAAGAAAGTAGGAATCCATCTCATAATACTTGTCCTTTATGTTGATGACCTTATCCTTACTGGTAGTGACTCAAAACTTTTAAACCATGTGAAAACCATCCTTAAGAAGAAATTTGAAATGACATACTTAAGCTTTTTGCACTATTTCCTTGGCCTCCAAGTTTTTCAAACCAATGCAGGAATTTTTCTTTCCCAATCTAAGTATGATTGTGACCTTCTTTGTCGCTTTCACATGGACGATTGTAAACCAACCCCTTCTCCCTTCCAGTCTAGAGTCAATCTTACTGCCACCTGTACTTCTCCTGAAGTTGATGCCACCCTGTACCATCAGTTAGTTGGTAGCCTCTTATATTTGACTCATACCCATCCTGATATTTCCTTTGTTGTTGGTATTGTTGCCCGGTATATGCAAACACCCCATGAAATCCATTAGAAAGCAGCTAAAAGGATACTTCACTATGTCTGTGGTACAGTTCAGTTCAGGATACATTACAGTTTAGGGGGGACTCCTTTATTGGTTGGTTTCACTGATTCAGATTGGGCCGGCGACCCTGATGATCAGAATTCTACTGCAGGTTATGTTTTCAGCCTTGGTTCAGGACCTGCCACTTGGGCCTTTAAGAAACAATAGGCTATTTCACTTTCTTCAGCAGAATCAGAGTACCAAGCAACAGTAAATGCAAGTCAGGAAGCCTTGTGTCTTCGACAAATCCTTTCAGAGTTTGGATTCCAGCAACAACATCCGACCAGCCTTTGGTGAGACAATCAGAGTGCCATCAAGCTCGCCAAAGATCTAGTTCAACATCAACGTAGAAAACACATCGAGATACACATGCACTTCATTAGAAATCTCATTCATGATCAAGTTATTGAAGTGCTCTTTTTCCCTACAGAATATCAAGTTGCAGACATTTTCACAAAGTCTCTTACAGAAGCGAAGTTTTCCAAACTTCAATCTATGTTAGGAGTTCAGGAAGTTTTCATTAAGGGGGGATAGGCTCTAATTCCTCCTTCCTTCTCCTATTGTGTCACCATTGTAAATCCTTCAATCCTATCCCAAGTTGTTCTTAAGGGGAGATGTTAGGATATTTATACACTTAGGAGTTAGTTAAGATCTACTTGGTCTAATGTGTCGTTAGGTAAAAGTGTGTTTCTTAGTGTGTTTCTTTAGTATGCATTAGTATGCATTTGTAGTTAGGAAATCTGATGGTCACAATATGACATAGAGTCATCCGATGGTTCATACTCTCCTCGATATTAACGACCATTGATCTGTGGCTTAACACCTGATTGGTCGATGATCTCTATTTAAAGAGAATGGAGGGTCATTTGTTGATGATCGATTGTGAGAAATTCTCTTGTAAAATATCTTTGTAATATTTTTCTTTTGCATTAATAAACTGCTCCAAGTGGCCGCATTGGCTAGGGCCATGGATGTTTCCCCGCAGGGTTTTACCACGTGAAAACATCGGTGTGTTTATATTTGATCTGGTTATGTGAGTGGTTACTGAAGGTGTTTGTCCTCTGTTGGAATACCTATGTTGTCGAACATAATAAAAACCCTTTTTCCATTTATGTTTCCCAAAATTTGTCAGGTTGGGATTCCATAAGGTATGAAACAATACTCCATCCAATTCATTTAGTTTCCATACTATGAACACTTACACGTAGCTAATTTGTTTGACACAATGCATATTGGAAACAATGTCAAGGAATACTTATGAAAATTTTAGATGGGGGGGAAAATAAAGACAAAATTTCTAAAGTGATTAGTGGCATTGAGGAAGCCAACATAATGGAACATTTAAATCATTTTTATAGTGATGGACAATCAAACAATATTCCATAGTTATTAATAGAGCAAGAGAATGATGTTTCAAAAGAGGTTATTTGAAATATTGAATTTCTCATTTGTTGCATGAAACATAAATAATATATTACCAATGAATGTGATATTAGTGGGGGAAAAGCTCTTGATTGACATGCCTTTATTAAGGTTTGACCTTTGTTAATATTTATAATATTACAATACATACAACCTAAGTGGGCCTAATGTTTAAGAACATCTGTTTCCTTCTAAGAGGTCACAAGTTCAAATCTAGAGAGGGGTAGGGTATGTATATCTTTGTAGACTTTAGCAGTAAAATCGTTGCACAGAGGGGGTCCCTTGTCCCAAGAACAAAGGGGTATCGTAAACCAATTTGGTTTTTGGCTTGGACATGACCTTAAAATTAGATTATTACTATTACTATTATTGTTAGTAATAGATGTTTGTTTCTAATCAAAATTATGTGATTTTAATGCTTTCTTCCTTGTTACAATATGTTCTACCTCTAGCTCTCTAAGCAACTTTGACAATAACATAAAGCAAGTTATATATGATTTTAATGGGTACATGAGGTAAGTAAAAAGTTATAATTGAAATGTTACGTGTAAAACTTATTCACATTTGATTTATTTGCATTGTATAATTTTATGTTGGCACACATGATTTATTTTCACTTTTAGGTGATCTTCATCTAAATAAATACATAAAGAAGATATCAAGTATTGGAAGAAATAAATCCATTGTTTGATGTGTGAAATGAAAAAGTATATACCTACAATATTTTCAATGTACAAGAACATTACCTCATACACCTAGTTGAGGATATTGAAATACGTGGACCCATACACACAAGGTCAATGTGGTTGGTGGAGAGGAACTTGAAGGCATTAAAGGATTTTGTTAGAAAAAGATCATGTCCAGAGGACTCAATGGTTGAATTCCACATGGTATATCAGTCCACATTGTATATTAGTGAGTATTGACCCTGAGTAGCGGGTAATAATAATGTGCCTCTCCTTTGGGATGACAATTCCCCCAACAAATTTGAAGGGAGGTGTTGTTCGGAAAATGTAGATGGAGAAAAGTTAAAGGTATTAACTTTTGTTGTAATTATTATCTTTGTACATATATTTTTAAACTTGATTGGTACCTAAATATATTTTTCTTTTTTCATTATGGTAGTGAAGGGTGGAATGCATTGCATTTATACATTGCAAAAAATATTGATTGGATGAAGGTATGAATATAACAATGCAACAAAATTTACTAGAGTTTGCCATAGACTGGGGTGGTAGAGTTGATTAAAAGATATTATGTGGATAATGATAAAATATGACGCAAAAGGAAATTGATATAACATATGGTGCACAAGATAGAAAGGTAAGCATTTCCCATTTATTTTTAGTTTTTAATTCCCATTTTTGTGTTGTTTTTTGTCCCCCAAACTATCTTGTACATATTTTTATCAATTCATGACACTACATTTATAACATGTCAAGAATACAAGTGAAACATCACAAAGCTATATGGTGCAATGGTAGAAAATCTCACACCAAACAGTTGGATGATAAGAAGAAACCCTTTTATAGTGGGAAAATTACAATTTTTTGGGTTACTAATATTTACCACAAGGGTGACAAACATCCAGTCATGTATGGTTTGAGATACTATGGCTATTTGGAACATATCATGGATATAGACTTCAAATCATTCAAAGTGGTTCTCTTTAAGGTCAAGTGGTACAAATTATTTCTACAAGGTGATCAAAGGATGATTATTGATCATGATAATGGATTAACCATGATTGATATTATTAGGTATGAGTTGAATATAGAGCCTTATGTCCTTCCAAGTCCACGTGAGTAGGTATTTTATTCATAGGTGTTAGGTAGAATAAGTTGGTCATTTGTTGTTAGATTTAATCCAAGAGGAATTCCTATAAGGTATGTTCCAGAAGAGCATGATCATGTTGAAGATGAAAAAAATACAAGGGAGTAGGAAGAAGTGTCATATGAAGAGATCCATGAACTTGACTATCCATTCATTGGCTCACATATTATGCATCATGTTGATGAATAATTAGTACTAGACATACCAGATGTAGTTATGGACAATCCCTTCAATGATTATGAAGTGTTGGATATGAATTATGATATTGATGAATCAAATATTGAATTGAATGAAGTTTAAGATCAATCTAAGATAAATATGTAATAAATCTTATTTAATAAAGTGAGCTCATTCAAATTGAGTACTCTTATTATTTGGGATCTCAAAAGGGTCTGATTCCCTTCTAATTTTGCTAAGATTCACCCTTGTTGGTTCACATCTTATTGGTAAATAGCTTATCACACATATATGTGCCTTGGATGGATAGTTGAATTGAATAAATTGACTTTCATTCTTCTTATTTGTTGTGGCACTAGTTTATCCATCCTTTGGGAATTTGGAGTTAGTATTATATTGTGTAGTCTTAATAAATGGCTTAGTTGGTGTTATGTCATATTTTTCATGTCTCTACAAATTGAATTATCATTTTTCATCCAATATTGGTTGGGTGGTTGGAGGAGGAAAATTAGGCTCATGTTGCACACATTAAGTAGATCAAGGTCTAAATAATATTGCATCAATGCATAATAATCAATGTAATTAATCAACATCATAGAAACTTATCTATTGTTGTTTGTGTCTCATGGGAGTTCATGGATAATGCATCACAGTCATGTTCTCTTTCTCATCTATGCGCTATGGCCTTGATAAGAGGACACTTATCAACAGATTAAACATGTTTCTCACTAGTGCTTTAATTCTAAAAATCAAAGATCCTAATAAATATTTTGTTGTGTGCATAGACGCTTGTAGAGAAGGAATCAACAAAGTTTTATGTGAGATAATCATGTAATATGTTATGAGTCATGAAAGTTGAATGAACATTAAAAAATTATGTTACCCATGACTTGGAACTTGCTACAATAGTGCATGATCTGAAAATGTGGAGGCGTTATCTAATGGGAAAAATATTTATCTTAGAACTTTTTTAAACTAAAACAAGAATATTATATTATAAATTAGTTGTGGCATGGACAATAGAAGTGATAAAAACAAAAATAAAAACAAGAAAATTATTGATTTCCAATCTCCCTTTATAGAACAAGGGGGAGAGAAATCAAATTTTTCTACTGGAAATTTTCATATCAGTTTCCTGAGAACATGGATAAATTCTCACAAATTGATGACAAAGTAAAATACATAAACAAAGCATAATTATCTCAGGAAAAATTCAAGGGTTTCCTAACATCCCAAGTGGATATTCATCTCTGCCTCATGATAAATCCACTCCCAATTGTATTTCCTTCCCTTTGTGAGGGAAGGGTAAGGATTTGGTGCCTTCTTCAAGAATTTGGAAAAGAAAAAAGATTTAGTGGGATCAGGTTGGGCTTGCTCCAAGTCTTTTTCCTCTTCCGAACCTGAATCCATTTCTTCCTCCTTTGTTTCTTATGCTTCCTCATCTTTCTCCTCTGATTCTTCTACCTCCTCTTCATTTTCCTCTTCTTTTTTTTCTCCATCCTCTTCTTCTTGTGCATTGGACCGATCCTTAGTGGACGAATCAATACCACTATCGGGATGAGTTGGTTTTGGATTAGGATATGTTGCATGTTCCTCTTACTATTCCTTTGTATTTTTAGGATTTATTGTTTCCTCTATGTTCCCAAGAACTTCAAATTTATTGTTTTTTGGCATAAGTCGACCCTCTTGAGATGACTTTAAATGAAATGGCCCCTTTTGTTGAAAATTACTTCACCTACTAGAAATTATCTTGAATTCAAATTTCATCCTTGTCTATTTCTTTGAAGGAGGTTGATCTTCTTGGTTTTTTGAACATTTTTTAGCAAAATATATGTAAGCATGACAAACCATGCACTTAAATGGAATATTCTCATAATTAAGCACTGGATGATAGCTCCACCCATCTAGATTGATTTGCAAATATTCTAAGAGTCCCTTCTCCAAGTCCACTTCCATGCATATTCTCATGCAAGAATATAAGTTCCCTTTTGAAAATGCTCGATTAATAAAAAAAACTTATTTATTTCCAATCTCTCTTAGGGAGAATTCATCCCATAAAATTAGTGGAAGATGGATTTATCTAACCCACACTAGGGTTGTTGTAATCTCTTATTCTAGGTTAAAGTCGAGGGTCCACGAGGAGATATATACTCCCCTAGAATCCATGAAGTATGGCCTAGATCTTAAAATCAGATCTCTCTCTTCCTTGTTAAAAAAGAGAAACAAAAATAACCATGACCAAAGGAAAATGTTATTACCTATCCATTTATCTCGGGGGACTGTTTATTTGCTACCCATGCATTCACAACTTTTGGGCTAGAGCAAAGGCCTATAAATTTTCCAACTAGAGCCCTCTTAGAAAAAATGAGGGTTCTCTTTCTTGGCTCTGGAGATGGGAGGTCCAACTATGGTATGTAACATCCTTGATTTTAATCCCCACAAATTTTAATGTAATTTTATAAAGGTGATTTAGGTTGATGAGTCAATATGTTTGGGGAAAAGAGCTTGTATTGATTAATATGGCTAAGGGAAAAGATATGTAAAATGTATATTGAAAATGATTAATAAAAGTAGTAATTGCTAGTTGCGATATGAGAGGGACGATAAAAATGGGGGAGCTATGAATCCACTAGAGAGGGGGGGATAAAGGGGGTTTCATTCATGGGTATTAATCCAAACCCACATTCTTGAATGATATTGTCATTGTGTGTGAACCTTCTAATTGTTGTCAAGTGTTACCAAGTCCAATCATTAAACTCATGTAAGAGGGTGGGTGTGAGGAGTCACATCCCAGAGTTATTAGAAGCATGGGGTTGAAGTACAATCATCTTTGGGAAGGGTGAGAGTCAAGCAAAGAAAGGGAGAAGAAAGGAAACTTGTACGGAAAAAATATAAAAAATTTACATGTAGTTTTTGGGTAGCAAGGGAGGGGCTAAGTGTTGGGAAGACCACCAGCCATGTCGTGATTGAACGCAGTCATTATTGAGTTGTGTCTATGTTGGAAATGTGGTATATGTTGTTGGAAATACTAGAACAACTGAGAGGGGGGGGTGAATCAGTTGTTTATAAGCTTAAACAATTTTATGCCT
This sequence comes from Picea engelmannii, assembly GCA_009831015.1. NCBI lineage: Eukaryota > Viridiplantae > Streptophyta > Pinopsida > Pinales > Pinaceae > Picea > Picea engelmannii. The sequence goes on from ML805452.1 coordinate 157,252, forward strand.
TTTAAACAATTATTAAGATTTCTTCATGTGTCATCAACCAATCATATAGCATATGAACAGTAAGAGT
>ML805452.1:157418-202028 GCA_009831015.1 Picea engelmannii
ATTCACCCCCTGGACTTGCAATATGCCAATTCCCGACATCCTCTGTACTCCTTACACCTGTCCTGCATTTAACTCCTGGGTGGCCCACAGCCTATACCTCTTATCGGGAAATCGCGTATCGCGATTTCGCGATGTCTGATGTTCAAAGTTCTTGTCAATACCAAAACTTGAACCCCGAAACTTCGAACAGAGCTATGATCAACGGATCAGATTCATTCTTATCCAACGGCTGTAATCACTTCGCGAAATCGCATTTCGCGATTTCGGAGTTCTTGATGCATTGTGTTCTTGACATATCAAATCCCGATCCCCGAAACTCCGATGCCACCTGTCCTCTGCGCTGTCATCACACATGATTCGACACGTATTAAACACTGCCACGTGTCACTCTAATTCATTACTTGTATGTGCCTGAAGTGTTGATTCTGTCTGACACTTGTCACTACCTAGTTGTGCCACGTGTCGCTTACCTGACGTGGTCTGTTGACGTGGGTCGAGTCGATGTTGATCTGACGGTTCAGATTCCGTCGGGATTTCGCATATCGCAAAATCGGGGATTTCGTTGTAGAGTGAACTTTGCATTATGAAATCCCGATCCCCGAATTGTCGATGAGGCCTCCTGGCTACCACGTGTCCATACAAATGAACGGTCCAGATCCCTGCTTGATTTAACGGCTGCGATTAAATCGCGAAATCGTGTCTCGCGATTTCAGGGTTTTCATTGTCGAGTGAACATGACATTTCAAAGTCCCGATCCCCGATTTTCTCCTTTGGGTTATCTCTCTCACAACTTTTACAGATCTGACTGCCCTCGTTCTTTCGGGAAATTTGTATGAGATCCTACGGTCACTGACTCTTCTTCCTTTTTGCTCTATAAGCTCTTGCTGCGCGCGTTTTCTTCAAGACTGTTCCTCCTGCGCTTTTACTTCCAAATCCCCACGTGGTTTTATCCTTCTTATCCTGCTATCTCTACTGTTGCCATTAATGACAACAACCATCACTGCATTTTATCCACTGAATTTTCCAACATATGTGTCATAAATCAAAATGTAAGAATGTAGTGTGTTTCATGTTGAGGAAATGGATCAAAATCCTTGTGAAGGTTGTTGTGATAACTTTTGAAGCAGCTGAGAGTTCCTAGAATCCCCAAATGAGATATTCCAAACCAAACGAGTGCACTAGAAGCCCTGATAAACTAATGGTATAGCCCGAGGGACTATGAGCAATGAAGGGGTTACATTCATTGGGTTTTGCAGGTTATCGGGAAGAGAGTTAGTGATTTGGCACTATTGTTGGAGTAGAAGTTGGGTTTTGGGTTGCTGAGTGTGGAGCATGGACAGTCAGGAGGGACAAATATCCTTGTGGAATCATAGCCTCATATTGAGGGTGGTCTATTGTTGAGAGAAAATGAACAACTACACCTATGGTTTAGAGTTTCATCCTTCGTATGCAACCAATTGGTTAATTATTAACAGATAAGTGTTATATTGTTTTAATTTTATTTATTACATTGTGTAAATGGTTTATATGAATGTCGGGTATTTTTTTGTTGCTTGAATAGTTGCATTCAATGGTTTCCATTGTGTTGTAGATGCATTTAAAATTATGGTAACATAAATGGTTAAATTTGTGTGTGATCTATAGTTGGTATGCCACACAAAATTATTCAACATAAAATATTAATTCTAATGTGTATTCCACTTGTAATGGGCCTCAATTAATTGGGGTATGTTACATTATGGTATCAGAGCTTCTGGTTCAAACATCGGGCTTGTATGGGCCAGGATCAATGTGAATTTGGGTGAAATTTGTTGTTACGAATTGGAGTGAAATCCCAGGGTTTCTTAGAGAATTCATGTTGGAATTTCCTCCAAACCCTCTTAGAGGTGATCAAGGACGATAATATACAGAGTAGCAGAGTTAAAATTTGACTTGGAAGGTCGAAATTTATGTTTTAATGGTCGTTGAAGAAGTTGGGATAAGTTTGATGGATCGACAGTTGAGATCACTTTTGATTTCAAGATCAATGACCCATATTCATTGTATATCAACTCAAAAAATTATTCATTTTCGACATTTTAGAAGGTAAAGAAGATCGACGACTAGGATTCATTTCGCAATTGGTGAAGTTAAAGAATTGATGGTCGAGATCCATTTTCAGGGGTTGGAAAAATGGATTGATTCGATGGTCTAGATTCATTCTTAGAGTTTTTAAAGTAGAGTAAATCAATGGCCAAGATGCATCCTTGATTTTGATTGAAAAATGCTAAGTATCAAATTTTGGTGAAATTCTTGAGCAAAATTGGTTTGCCAAGAGAAATCGTTGATGGTCAATGGTCAGATCCAAGTTTGGAAAAGGGTTTTTTCTAGAAACAAAAATCATTGATGGTCGATGATTAGATCGACAATTTTGGCAAAGTTTTTGGTTCGACCAAAGGAAATCATAGATCCCTGATGGTCAGGTTGGTTAAATTGGCGAGGTGTTTGGTTCATCCAAGAAAAGTTGTCGATCACCGATGAAGGGAAAGTGAGTGATGGCATGTCATGCCATGTCATTATCCATGTGTCATGCCATGTCAATATCCAAGTGCAATGCTATGAAACATCCAAGTGCCATTCCATGTCAGCCAAGTTTCCATGTCAGCATCCACGATTCATTCCACATTATCCAAGAAAAGGTCGATAACTGATGGTCGTGTCTACGAAATTGCCAAAGTGATTTTGTATGCCAATAAGAAGGGTTTATGGCCGATGGTTGGGTTGGTCGGCTTACTATGTATTGAAAAATCGGGTTTCAAAGGAAATTGTCGATGGTTGGGTCGGTGAAATTGGCAGGGTGTTTTGCACGTCCAAAGGAAATCATCGATCGTCGACCACCGATGGAGCTCGAATCAATGGTCCATATTTCTTTCAATTAGTGATCGACACTAGAGATTCATCTACAGGCCTTAGGAAGGTTTAGTAGATCAACGACATAGATTTCTCCTTATTTTAAGATCGACGAATCAGATAAAAATATTGTTATAACAGTAAAACAATAAATGTTTCTACTAAATTTTATGATTTTGTCACGACCCCAATCATTACGACAACAAACAAAACGGAAAGTGCAATTTTTTTTTTTGTTTTAGGTAGGAAGACAACCATGACAATCAGTTGAACCTCACAACCTAGCGACGAACACAAGCACGCAGATCAGGAAACAGATAACTACGACTCCACGCACTAGCACTAGAGAAACTGCGAAAAATATGCGTAAATCAACAGATAGAAATACTACCCGCCCGACACAAAATGACAACGCCTACAAGCTAAGGGACAACATCCACAATCCCGATGCAATGGTCTCAACGACTAGTCACTAGAACTTATATGGAACGCAAAACCCAACACATGAAGGAGATACAACCCAAACGCCAACAACGGACTTACAAAGATCAACACACTCACAACGGGAAGCTTAGAATTCGACCATGTTATCATTCACCTCCATCCAATAGGGCGTGCCATGATCCCTTCATCAGGAATCATGCCATCCCCAGGTGATATGTGCGACAATATCCCTGGCACAACACAACCTATCCAGACCAAGGACTCTAGATAAATCCAACGCACTAGGAGCCTAACAACTGACAAGAAGACTACACCCACACCCCCAAGAAACAGGTCAACAAGACACAATATGACGTCACTCAAAGAAAAAGCACAAGCTAATACATGACTTTTCCAACAACCCAACCCTTTAAGCAAGAGGTCTAAGTGCGAAGGAGTGAACGGTAACAAAGCTACTAGGGTCATAAAAGTTATCATAGGGTGAACTAAGTTAGGCACTGAACAAAATCAAGAAACATTGATTAACAATACTCACTGTCCATTTAAATTATGTGAACTACTGAATCATGTTGCTTATATAATAATCGATTTGCCGTCTAAATTAATCAATAAATACAAATCTACATTTAACGATTTAACAATATATAACAATAATAACAACATCAATATATAACGTTATTAATCTAACATTGTTAACAATATTAGTATATAACGCTATTAACATTATTAATATACAACACTATAATTATAACACTATCAACAATATTCGATGTTGTTCTTTAATCCATTAGATGAACACGTTGTCCTTTAGTTGTATTTTAAATTAGCAGTATGAATCTTGGTGTAATCAATTCGCTACAAGCATGTTGGGTAAGACATTCAATATTAATCGCTAAAATTGTTGTTCAGTCTATACTATATTGTTGTTGACTATTATTATACATAACGCATATAAAAAGGTTGTCACTTATTCATGGTTACTGTCAACGCTGGCATGCTATCAAAATTTACTGCCAAAATTTATTGTCAGTGTATTAATTAAGTGTTGTCAGGAATCAAAGTATTATTGTTACATCACAGTCATGGGAAAATCCAACTAGCTGACATAAGTGAATATGAATATATGTTATATAATGAAACAAAAATATCGCTAACACACAATATCTAGAGAATCGCTACCACAATAGCATATTTAAGATCGCATTACTAAATCACTGTGATAGCATAATTAATTCACTAAGATGGAATTACTAATTCACTGTCTATCCATTCAAGGTATGCTGACTAAAATAAACCAATCGTTGTCTATCATTACCAAAAATTTTTGACTACGATCACCCACACGTAGCCTGATAAATACAGAAAAGCTGAAATAATGATATAACTGAATATTAAAACGAGATAGCATTGTGAAAAGGAAGGAAATTATTGTCAAAAATAAAATCAATCATCATAACATCTAATCATATGTACATATGTCATTGTTGGGTATGTGTTATATTCTTTGCACGAGTAATAGTGTTTGAGCATCTGTGTCAGGCACGTAGGGGGGCGGAACCCCCCGCATGGGGGTTCGGGGGCAGCGCCCCCGTTTTTTTTTTTTCGCATCGGGACCGCATTATATTTAGGTGGTTTTTTGGCACATGGTTTCTTTGTCGATGGTTTTCTATTTTTGGTTAAGGAATTAGGGTTTTGGACTAATCCAGGTCATTGGGTTAGGGTTTTGGATGCCACTGGATCCTATATGTATTTTGTATTGTAAACATTGTAACACAATGAATGAATATAGAATATGTTGGTTTTCCCAGTTTGGGTTTCCAGGGGAAAAATCTCTGTGTAATGTTTGTATTTGCCATTGTATCTTTTCTGTTCTTTTCTGAATATCTTTTTGCAGTAGATATTGTACAAGGTTATAATTTACAGTCATAACAACAATAATCAAACCCCAATATTCCACTCCCTAACTCGATCCAAATTCCAAGGGATTTCATCGATGCCTCTGCATCATCGAGGTCCACAATCCTGCACACTCAGGAGAACCCAGTCAATAGCACCTGTCTATGTCAAAAAAACAAAATAACATGCATCATATCCATAATGCCTCATAATCATAATCAGATGCCCAATAGTATAATAATCCGGATCACTTGCAAGGAAGTGTCCTCAAAGAATAAGTTCTCTCAGTGCACGCAAGAGCGGGATGTTACATACACCTCCTCTTGGTCTAAACTTCGTCCTGAACTTTCGCAGTATATAAGTGCTGAAATAATGTGTATTACAATATCATAAGTCTATCTATCAAACAAAAATGGAAACTATTGGCGCATATCATATCTGTCCTCCCAGGTCATTGAGTGGGGACTATAGTTGTCCCACTGGACCTTGACTTGATCTATTTTTCGACGCCGTAGCTATCGAATGTGATGATCCATGATATGGATTAGCTCAGCCATGCGTGCTCCCTCGTCTGATACATGTAAAGAACTCATGTCAATAACATGTGTAGGATCACTAATATAATGTCTCAAAACAGATACGTGAAAAACATTGTGCATGTGCCTCAAAGAATCAGGCAAGGCTAGTCTATAGGCCATGGGCCCCTTCCTCTCCATAATATTGAAAGGTCCCACAAACCTAGGATATATTTTAGCTCTCTTTCCAAACTTGATAGAACTCTTGTGCAGTTTTACCCACAAGAAGACTCGATCACCAACTTCATAACTACGATCGACATGGTGCACATCGACATAACTATTTTGTTGATCATGCGCTTCTTTGATCCTCTGTCTTATTGTTTGAATTTGATCTTCCATTTCTTCGATCTCTTCTGGTCCCACTAGGACCATATCCTCAAGTGAATCCAAACTCGAAGGCATCTAACACGGTCTCCCATAAATAAACTCGAAGGGTGCCATCTTAATGGTGCTCTGGTAACTGTTGTTGTATGTGAATTCTACTAGTGGAAAGAATTCCTCCCAACGCTTTTGTTGGTCCATCACATACATACGCAACATGTCCTCCAAGACTTGGTTTGTTCATTTGGTTTGCCCATCTGTCTCTGGGTGATACATTGTACTAAAGTTAAGTTGGGTTCCCAAGGCCTCTTGGAAACTAGTCCAAAATTGTCCAGTAAACACCGATTCTCGATCGGATATAATCCTCTTAGGCACACCATGCCACCTCATCAGAGTGTTGACTACCCCAAAAATCGAGTCGTGTCTCCTTGTCGTCAGTGGCAATCCAACAATGAAATCCATCGAAATAACCTCCCATTTCGATTCTGGAATAGAGTGTGGCTATAGTAATCCTGTTGGATGTCTATGTTCAAACTTTACCTACTGACATTCTAGACATTTGGCCACATAATTGACTATGTCTGCTTCCATTCCTTTCCATAATAATAAGGGTTTGAGGTCCGACCTCATCTTCGTGACTCTCGGGTGAGCCATGTACACTGCTTTGTGAGCCTCGTTTAGGATCAAACTCCTCTACTCGTCGTTCGGTGGTATGTAAATTCAATTTTTAAATCTCAGTAGTCCATCGTCGTCCAATGTAAATCCTTCAAATATTGGTACCATCATTGTGTTTTGTCCATTAAAATCCTTGACCTCTTTGTACCAGTCATTGTCGCACTGTAAAGTAGAATATTTTCACATAGATTCGTCTGAAGAGACAACACCAAAGAGATGCATGGTCTCTGACTCAATGCATCTGTCACTCGATTCATTGTTCCTTTTATGTAAGTAATCTCAAAATCATACTCGCTAAGAAATTCTGACCAACATTGTTGTTGCGTGTTCAGGTCACTTTGTGTAAAGATGTGTTGTAGTCCACAGTGGTCCATTTTTAGTTCAAATTTCCGTCCAATAAGGTAGTGTCTCCAAACTCTCAAGGCATAAACAATGGCTAACAACTCCAAATTGTGTGTCATGTAGTTCTCCTCATGCCTTCTCAATTTCCTCAATATGTAAGCCATGACTCGACCGTCTTGCATCAAGACTCCACCTAAGCCTTCCTTGGATGTGTCAGTGCATACCAAGAAGTTCGCGTCCATGTCAGGTGTTAGCGTCGCCACCTTTCTTTCCATTTAGAGTCAATTCCAAGTCACGTAGTGATCCATGCACCCAAACATGTGAAGTCAGGTACGTAATATCGTGATGTTGAAGTCAACAAATGGATGGTTGGCCCTTGGAAATGGGAAAGGGTGTTCGAATCAAGAACTATATACATGGTATCGGCTTGTCTTTTCCCAGAGATTGAATCCCATTAAGAAACCAGTTTCTACGTACCCCTATCGAGTCAAGTGGTTAAATAAAGGTCACGTTGGTAAGTGCCACAGTTATTATCATTTTATTATGAAGGTCGAAGGAATGAAGAATTGCAGCGTTCGTATTATGCCTCTAGAGAAAATTGTATCACCTACATTCCACATGCGGGGCTTTTCCATGAACAACTTGAGGATCGAATTGAAACTTCTCGTCGCCATAAATTCATTAATGTCCAGCATTTTCTCCTCTCTAAACCGATCTTCTATAAATCACAGATCCTTGACGTGTTCCTCCAGTCGTAGAATCTGGCCCAAGTTGTCTGTCACATTTTCCTTATTGCCAATGCGATCGATTCAGAGTTGTTCCTCGATACATCTGTTCAAAATATTTGGGCACGGTTTTCACCTCGAGTGCGTCATGGCATTTTCTCAGAGTACGAGAAAGGGTGCACGGAGCAGTAGAACTACGAGATCTGAACCTTAGAGAGATTGGATTTCTTTCGCGCTTGCGGAAACCATCCCCAGAAGCTTAGAAGGATCCATCTTTTCACCTACAGAAGATACTATTTTAAGACGTGAGAAGGCCGAGATAGAGAAATTCATACAAAAGGGGAAGGCCGCAGGAGTGATTGCCTCTGGACAACAGCTTCCTCGGAGAAGAGGCGGGCCGAGAAAGAATAAGGAGGTCATGAAGGCAGAAGCCATGGGGATGAATGAGGAGACTCCATCTCAGGAGTTGAAGCAGGAAAATCTGGCTATTGTCGAGCTTTATCAGGAAAACAGAGAATTAAAATGACAGTTAGAGACAAAGACAGTGGAGGCATTAGTTGCACAAAGTCGCAGAGGGAGCGTGAAGTGGTTGAAAAGACAGCTTAAGGAGGCTCAAAACATTATTGTCTAGTTGCGGGAAGCACAAAGGCTAGTAGGGGAAGGGCACATAGAGTATCTCGGAGATGGTGGAGCAGCTAAAAATGAATTCCATATGGCTCTCCCCTTTGCAAAAGAAAAGAAATATTAACGAGCAGCATTGTCCTTCACGACAGTTTTTGAGTGATACGCATCCTCTGAAAACATCTCACCATTTTGGTAATGGTCACGAGAATCACATAGTCATTTGCTATGCGTAGCTCCCAACAAATAGGCATGTAATAGAAGGAGAAACCAACATTGTAGACGACCGGTTTTGGGTAGACACCTGTTCGTAAGGATAGTTGATCGAGGGACACAGCGACACATTTTTTCCCTACGCCGGGTCTTGACCGATGATCTGATCTCGTGGCCAAGCTTGAAGATGGTTACTAGTAGACATGCATGATTGTTGCCTATTTTTGGATGGTGCCATGCAAAGAGTTTCTTGTGCATGTGGCACAATTTTTCCTAGTCTAGAGTTAGAAGTTAGAATAGAGGGCAGCCCAAGCGACACACTAGTTTATATATTCCATCTTTCCAATGTAACCAGGGTTGGTTGGAAATTTTAAGAAACAAATGCTATTGTAAGAAGTCTGAGTGTTTTTTGACTGAAACTTAATGCAAAGGTCCTGCATTTTGATGTAAATATTCTAGTTGTGATAGTTGGATGTATTGTGTTTCTTTCTTTGTGTATGTTCTTTCCTGTTATCTTTAATTTCATTGTACTATGCCCCTTGTTCGCGCCACTTAAACAAAGCATTTTCTTCTCGAGCTAACTCTGAATTCGTCCACAACGATGCTCTTGATTTCGCTCCCTTTGTTTTTCTCCCGCCACACTTTACGATTAACACTGAAGGTTGTTTCTCACCTAGCTTTTTCCTCTTGAATCCAGTCATTGAGTCATTTTTTTTGTCTCTTCCTCAGACCGACCCCATAGCCCAAGTTTTACTTACCTGCGCCAATATAACCAGAAGCATTTCATCACTAGTTTTAAAATATATCCATCATTCGTAAATCCATATCCCGCGTGGAGACCGTGCCATTTCTAAGAGAGCCCTCTCCAGATCCGAAAGGATAGGTTCGGGTCTCAAATTTGGTTGAAAAAGTTACCTTCGTCGTATGTTCATCAACCAAATAGATTTATGGAGTGACAACATTCCAGCGTCATTGTCGGGGATGAAGTTGAAAAATGTTTCCCCATGAGAATGACAAACGTGTAGTTTAAGGGTAACAAAGGGACAAACACCCATATCGACTTAAGTCTTTACCTTGGCGAATCTAGTCCAAACCAACCAATGGCCCCCCAAGTATCACTATTCATGAAACTTGGCTCCAAAGACCTTTTACACCAGAGCGAATCCTGACCCAAACCCCTTTGAGCCTGTATATGACCCAGAGAGGATTCTGCGCAAGGCTAGAGAGTAGGTGCCAGACCCGTTTTATTTCTTGGACATAAGTCTGTCCTTGCCCAAAGATGACATGCAGAGCATTGGTGACCTTGAGTTTCACGCCATTTTCAAACAAACTCTGTTTAGGTCCAAGTTAGAGACCAGTTTGGACGAGACTGTCTTCGACCCAAAAAACTTTCCAGCCTTAGTGATGAATAACACCTCCCAAAATCCGAATCCTCCTAGGGTTATGGCTTCTAGATTCGCCCCCCTCGTCCTGCCAACCCAGTTGCATGACTTACCTCAGAATTATAGCCAAAGAATAAGAATCTACGATGTTGAGGGAGATGTTTCCACTGAGAAACACCTGGACTAGTTTAATGATTTTGTCAACTTGGAGGAGGTTGATTACATGGATGCAAAGATGAGGCTTTTTGTGAAAATCCTTTCGGGAGATGTAAGAAAGTGGTTCAAGGCCCTCCCACCCACTAGCATTCGGGACTTCACGACATTCGAAAGATCCTTCCTAAGCAAATGGGGGGACAAGAAGAACCCTTTGCAGCTGTTGACACAATACAATAACATGAAGAAATCACCAGAGGAAACAATGCAAGAGTTCTCGACTCGTTTTCTGAAAATATATGACTACATACCTGTCAAAGTAAAACCCCCACCCGGTGCTACGCAACTGTGGTACGCAGATTCGTTCAACAGTGACTTTGCTCTCCTGCTGAGAGAAAGAAGGTCACAAAACCTGGATGCCATAATGAGTAACATTGTCGAGGTCGAAGTGAACATGATGGCGTCGGGAAAAATCAAGTTGAAGTTCAATCAGAGTGACAAAGGCATCAGGGAGACGCATAGTTGTCGACGTCGCAGTCCTCACATGACAAGATCGATATGATGATGAAAACCATGGAAAATTTGATGGAACGAATCTGTGTGGGGAACAGACTTTTTGTGCGAGACCAAAACAACACGCAACCTAGAAATCAAAATATTCAAAGGGGTTAGATTCCTCAAATCAAGCAGCGGGACCCAGGTGACCAGCAGAGAAGGCCCCCTTTCCAAAAAAATTATGTGGAAGAGGATTTCGACCAGTCCTTCGATGACCAGATGCATTGTTGTGATGATAAAAACTCGTGCATGTTCTTGACAAAAATCGAACATGATCAATATATGAGCCAAAATGAAGACTTTGCATTAGAAATCAATGATGTCATGATATTCGAGACAGATGGTGCACCTTCTTGGGAGACAGAGGAATTTAAGAAAGGTTATCAGAATGCTATCATGCAGTTTCATAAGAAGTATAACCTCTAGAACAAAGATGCACCTGTCGAGCCAAAACAAATAGACTTCGCAAAGGGGCCTACAGTGGTCGCACCCTCCATGAGCCGATCAAGACCGAACGGTGTGGCCAAGGATGCATCTGAGAATATGAATTCAAAGCAGGAAATTGCCAAAAATTCCCCGGAGACAGGTCGAGAAACAAGAGAAAAAGAGGTAGAGAAAACCTGCCCCCTTTCAATTTCGAACACAAAATGGAAAAAATCAAAATCTCTGTCCCATTCAATGTGCTTATTAGAAAGGGTGAGTATCAGGAACAAATCATAAATAGGTTGAAAACAGGAGGGGCCCCCGATACTCTAAACGTTCAAGATGACCACCACACCATTTTGTTTGGTCCGCGCGTCGAAGAGACGAGTGATGAGGAAGATGTTCCCCCCTTTTACGCAAGTCTAAAGATCCATGATCTGAACTTACATAGTGCCATGCTTGATTCTGGCGCATCACATAATCTCATGTCGAAGGGGGTCATGGATGAGTTGGGACTAGAGGTCACCAGACCATACAAAGACCTTTTCTCTTTCAATTCAAGGAAATTCAAATGTTTGGGCCTAATCAAATACATGGTCGTATTGTTGGCCCAAATCCCCGCCAAGAACATGGTCATGGACATAATCATCGCAGACATACCTACGAAGTTCGACATGCTACTCTCAAGATCATGGGCCGCGAATTTGAAAGGCACATTGCAGATGGACATGACCTATGCCACTATCCTTGTGTTTGGCCATGACAGAAGGTTCTACAGGGAAGCCCTGCTGAAATATATGGTGAGAAAAAAAACGCAACCCCACAACCATCCTATATACATCGTCGACACCGAAGTGGGCTCGTCTATTTTCTACAATGATATTGGCTTCGGGGAAGAAGGATTGACGACCACCATGACAGTTGATGATGAAACCGCGCAGGAAATCATAGAGCGCGCCGACCTAGAAGACCGCACATAAGATGGGATGTGGAACATGAGTTTCAAAGGCATAGTCAGATGAGAGGAAGTTGGGGCTGGCATATGGGTAAGCCCCCCTAAGAGAGGCACGAAGTTGTGTTCGTACAAGCTCGTGTTTGAATGCACCAACAATGTGGTGGAGTATGAAGTGCTAATTCTGGGCCTTCAAGTTTTGAAATAACTAGGTGCATAGAGGATAGCAGTGCACATAGATTCCAAGCTGATCATAAATCAGGTGAAGGGCGTGTACCATACCAAGCATCCCAGACTGCGCGCTTACATAAATCTGGCTCTGGATATCCTCGAAGGTTTTTCAGAATATGACATGACTACTATCCCCAGGGAACAAAATCATATCATCGACGCATTGGCCACCTTGGCCTCGATCTTCAAGATCCCCTCTTTCCCAGACAAAAGATATGAAATTGAGGTCACGCACAGGCCGGTAGTACCCAATAACATCAAACACTGGAAGGTGTTTGAGGATGATAAATAGGTGGAAAGGTTCCTCCTCATGAGCAACGAGTTCGCTAATGCAAAACTTGATGGGGAATACCGTGGTGACAAAGAGGAGTGCACAAACGTGCGCAGTGACGACGACCCTTTCCAAAACTAGATCGCGGGAAGGGATATAATTCAACTAAAAAATAACATCATTCCGAAGGGATTGGTGTCGCTAGAAAATATGTTTGATGAAAATGGAGTGCACAAACGTGCGCAGTGACGACGACCCTTTCCAAAACTAGATCGCGGGAAGGGATATAATTCAACTAAAAAATAACATCATTCCGAAGGGATTGGTGTCGCTAGAAAATATGTTTGATGAAAATGATGTGGCTAAGAATCCCAAGATCACTGCAAGCGTAGAAGACGTGGAAGACTGCAACATTGGGACCGAGGTAGAGTTGAATATGGTAAAGTTATCAAAAACCCTCAATCCATAGGTCAAGCAGGATTACATAAAACTCATGAAGGACTTCCTAGACATTTTCTCGTGGAGCTACAATGATTTGAAAGTGTACGACATAAAGATAATCTAGCATGTTATCCCTCTCAAGGAAGACCAAAATCCTTTCAAAAAAAAATTGAGACGGATAAACCCCTTGTTACTACCACTGATCGAGAAAGAGTTAAAAAAAAAATTGATGCCAAAATCATTGTTTCTTTGAGATTCTTGAAGTGGGTAGCTAACTTAGTACCTGTGAGAAAGAAAAGCGATGAAATTAGGCTATGCATAGATTTCCAAAATTTAAATAAGGTGTCCCTTAAAGACCAATACCCCCTCCCCAAAATGGACTACATATTGCAAAAGGTAGTGGGATCCCAAAGGATATCCATGCTGGACGGTTTCTCAGGGTATAACCAAATCATGGTTCACCTGAATGACAGAGAGAAGACGTCTTTCACCACTCCGTGGGGAACATTCATGTATGTTAAGATGTCGTTTGGCCTGATGAAAATTGGTGCCACTTTTCAGAGGGCAATGGACATCGCTTTCGCTGATGAAAAGGATAAATTCATCGTGATTTACCTTGAAAACATCAAAGTGTACTCTACCTTCCATAAACAACACCTCGAGCACCTAAAAATAGTTTTTCAAAAGTGCATAAAGTTCGGTATATCACTGAATCCGAAGAAATCTCATTTCGCAGTAGATGAAGGAAAGATTTTGGGGCACATCATTTCCAAAGAAGGCATTAAAATATACCCCGTTTGGGTTGAATGGATTTTGAATATCGATACCTCGCGAAGCAAAAAGGAGGTACAATCTTTCCTGGGTAAGGTAAATTTTCTGAGAAGGTTTATCCCAAACCTGGAGGAAACCATAAAACATATAACTTGTATGTTCAGGAGAGGAAACAAGATTAAGTGGAACCCAGAGGCCAAGAATTCCTTTGAAGAAATCAAAGTGGCCCTGACTAAATTCCCTGTGTTGGCCAGCCCAAAGTTTACGAAAGATTTTCTACTTTTTTCATTCACCTCGGAGCATACTATTGCCGGAGTAATTTTGCAGAAGGACAAGCAGGATTTTGAGAAACCCATAGCCTACTTTAGCCAAACATTGTGCGATTCTCCCCTAAGGTATGACATTATGGAAAAGCAGGCGTATGCTTTAGTAAAGGCTCTAAAGGAATTCAGGACATATATTTTTCACTCCCACGTCATCGGCTGCGTACCCAACAGTTTGGTAAAGGACATCCTTACCCAGCCCGACCCAGAAGGAAGGAGAGGAAAGTGGATAGCCATCATGTTAGAATACGACCTTGAGATCAAGACGACAAAGTTGTTCAAGGGCCAGGGCCTCATGAAGCTAATGGTGCAGTCGGACTGCGACGTTGTGGGTATGAATTTCATTGTTGATCTGTCGGAGGGCCCTCAAGAAGAAAATGTTGGGCAAGTACCTCAACGTTTCATTTATTCGTTGTGGTATACATATATCATATACGTTATAGAAAATCTCCAGGCCCCTCTAGGCGTTAGCAAGACTAAAGCGATATTCCTCAAGCTTAAGGCGGTCAAGTTCTATGTTTTGGATAATTCTCTATATTGGAAAGATCCCGGAGGAAAAATGCTAAGTTGTTTGTTGGAAGACGAGGCGAAGAGGGCCATACAGGAGTTTCACAAAGGAGACTGCAGAGGGCACCATTATTGGAAGACCACTATGCACAATATGTTGAGGGTAGGTTATTACTGGCCGACGCTTTTCGTTGACATATATAAAGAGGTCTCCAGTTGCCACGAATGCCAAATTTTCGACGGGAGAAGGAAGATACAACCTCTGCCGTTAAATTCAATCTCATTCAAGGCGCCTTTCATGCAGTGGGTCCTGGATTTCATAGGTGAGATAAACCTGCCATCCTCCGTGCAGCACAAATGGATCCTCAGGGCCATTGATTATTTCAAGAAGTGGATTGAGGTGGTCCACACAAAGCAAGCCACTGATGCGGTCATCATATAGTTCCTGGAGACAAACATTTTGTCAAGGTTTGGATGTCCTATTAAGATCATAATGGATAATGCGACCGCATTCAAGTCTAAAAGGATGGAGAAGTTTTGTCAGGACTATAATATAACCTTGGGACATTCCACAACATATTAACTGCAGGGAAACGGGTTAGCATAATCCTCGAATAAGAGCCTGACTAGAATCATCAAAAGGCTCTTGCAAGAAAATAAGAGAGTGTGGAATAAGAATCTTATATACGCGTTGTGGGAATATCGTATCACCACCAAAAAGTCCATATCAACGTCACCTTTCCAGATCCTTTACGACACAGACATGATTTTCCCTACTACGTTGGGACCGCCTGTTAGGAAACTATTGCAAGAGAAAAAGGACGAACCAGATGATGCACAAAGAAGGATAAACCAGTTGATCCACACCCAATAGGCAAGGGATCAGGCGTATAATCGATCTCAACTTCACCAGGAGAGGATAAAGAAAAATTTTGACAAACACTCCAAGCAGGAAGATCTTTAGGTGGCAGATCTAGTGCTTAGATGGGATGCACGAAATGAAGGAAAAGGGAAACATAGAAAGTTCGATCACCTTTAGACAAGACCATATAGAGTCAATGCGTGCTATAGAGACAACGCTTTTTTCCTGACAAGGCCAGATGGGGAATGTCTTGGTTGGGGGCCTATAAACAACAGGTTCCTCAAATGCTACCTGATGTAATAAATTTCATTTGAGTCATTTGTCATTGTAAATAGTCGTTAAATTTGAGTCGAGTCAGTACGTCAGCAGGAAATTGAAGCCCGAAGTGAAGGCCCTAAGTTTATGTTGAAGTCTTAGAAGTTGTGTCATTGAGTCTAGTTGTTTTCTTTTTCGTCCGTCGTTTTTATTACTTAGTATCTAGACATCAAATAAATCCCAATGGTCAGGCACCTGGTCTACTGTTCTTTGCTACCTCATAGGGAGGATAACATCTCCGTTGGAGCCAGTTGTTAGTGTCGCCACATTTCTTTCCATTTAGAGTTGATTCCAAGTCACGTAGTGATCCATGTGCCCAAACATGTGAAGTCAGGTACGTAATACCGTGATTCTGAAGTCAGCAAATGGTCAGTTGGCCCTTGGAAAGGGGAAAGGGTGTCAGGATCAAGAACTGTATATGTGGTACCGGCTTGTCTTTTCCCGGAGGTTGAATCCTGTTAAGAAACCAGTTTCTACGTACCCCTGTCAAGTCAAGTGGTTAAATAAAGGTCATGTCGGCAAGTGCCATAGTTATTATCATTTTATTATGAAGGCCGAAGGAATGAAGAATTTCAACATTCGTATTATGCCTTCATATAAAATTGTATCACCTGCATTACACACGCAGGGATTTTCCATAAACAACCTGAGGATCAACTTGAAACTTCTTGTCGCCATAAATTCATTAATGTCCAGCATTTTCTCCTCTCTGAACTAATCCGCTATAAATCTCAGATGCTCAATGTGTTCCTCCAGTCATAGAATCTGGCCCAAGTTGTCTGTCGCATTTTCCTTATTACCAATCCGATCGGTTCAAATTTGTTCCTCGATACATCTATTCAAAATATCCACGCATAGTTTTCACCTTGGGTGCATCATGGAATTTTCTTAGAGTACAGGAAAGGGCGCGCAGAGCGGCAGAACTGCAAGATCCGAACCTCACAGAGATTGGATTTCTTTTGCGCATGTGGAAACCATCCCTAGAATCTTAGAAGGATCCATATTTTCACCTACAGAAGATACCATTTTAAGACGTGAGAAGGCTGAGATAGAGAAAATCATACAGAAGGGGAAGGCGGCAGGAGCATTTTCCTCCAGACAACAGCTTCCTCAGAGAAGAGGTAGGCCGAGAAAGAATGGGAAGGTCACAAAGGCGGAAGCCATAGGGACGAATGAGGAAATTCCATCTCAAGAGCTAAAGTAGGCAAAGCTGGCTATTGTCGAGCTTTATCAGGAAAACAGAGAATTAAAATGACAGCTAGCGACAAAGACTGCGAAGGCATCATCTGCACAGAGTCGCAGAGGGAGCGTGACATGGCTAAAAAGGCAGCTTAAGGAGGCTCAAAACATTATTGTCCAACTGCGGGAAGCACAAAGGCTGGCAGGGGAAGGGTACACAGAGTATCCCAGAGACGGGGGAGAAACTGAACAAGAATTCCATATGGCTCTCGCCTTCGCACAAGAAAATAAATCTTAACGAGTGGCATTGTCCTTCACGACAATTTTTGAGTGATACGCGTCCTCTGAAAACATCTCACCATTTTGGTAACGGTCACAAGAATCGCATAGTCGTTTGTTGTGCATAGCTCCCAGCAAATAGGCGTGTAACGGGAGGCGAAACCAACATTGCAGACAACCAGTTTTGGGAGGACACCTATTCATAAGGATAGTTGATCGAGGGACACAACAACACATTTTTTCCCTGCACCGGTTCTTGACCAATGATCCAATCTCGTGGAAAAGATTGAAGACAGTTACTAGTAGACATGCATGATTGTTGCCTATTTTTGGATGGTGCCATGCGAAGAGTTTCTTGCGCATGTGGCACGATTTTTCCTAGTCTAGAGTTAGCAGTTAGAATAGAGGGCAGCCCAAGCAACACCCTAGTTTATATATTCCATCTTTCCGATGTAACCAGGGTTGGTTGGCAATTTTAAGAAACAAATGTTATTGTAATAAGTCTGAGTGTTTTTTGACTGAAACTTAATGCAAAGGTCTTGAATTTTGATGTAAATATTATAGTTGTGATAGTTGGATGAATTGTTTTCTTTCTTTGTGTATGTTCTTTCCTGTTATCTTTAATTTCATATCTCATATCGTCTAGTTTGGAACAAATTTTTGAACCTGCAGATTCATTGTACTATGCCCCTTGTTCATGCCACTTAGACAAAACATTTTCTTCTCGAGCTAACTCTGAATTCATCCACAACGACGCTCTTGAGTTTGCTCCCTCTGTTCTTCTCCCACCACACTTTACGATTAACATTGAAGGTTGTCTCTCACCTATCCTTTTCCTCTCAAATCCAGTCACCGAGTCATTTGTTTTGTCTCTTCCTCAGATTGACCCCATAGCTCAAGTTTTACTTACCTGCACCAATATAACCAGAAGCATTTCATCACCAGTTTTAAAATCTAGCCATCATTCGAAAAGCCATATCCCGCGCGGAGACCGCTCCATTTCTGAGAGAGCCCTCTCTAGATCCACCCATTTCTTCAATCCCATTTCTTCACCCCTGTGAGCATCACCCAATGCAATGAGTGCTAAGTGGACTATTCAAATCATGAGAATTATTGGTCAGTTGCGACTAATACTCATGAATATGGGTCATAGATTAATGACTTACACTACACAGTTAATCCCAAAAATAATATCTAAAGTTACCTTCATCGTTTGTTCATCATCCAAATAGATTTACGGAGTGCTAACATCAGGGACCTTTAGTATTGGTGTCATTTTCAACAGCTCCTTGAGCCTCCGAAATGCCTCCATGCATATTTCGGTCCAAACAAACTTCTTGTTCTTCTTCTGCAATTCCATGATCGGATTTTCTATCTTTGAAAATCCCTCAACGAACCATTGATAGTATCCTTCTAAACCCATGAAGCTACTCACTTCCAGGACATTCGTCGGCACATGTCATTCCATAATAGCCTTGAACTTTGTTGGATCCACAGCGATACCTTCGCTCCAGATGACATGCCCTAAGTAGTGAATCTTCGATTGATAAAACGTGCATTTAGACAATTTCCCATACAATTTGTTCTCTCATAGACACTGTAGTACCAAGCACAAGTGCTCATCATGATTCTCCATCGTCCGAGAGTAAATAAAAATATCTACAATGAATACTTGGACAAACTTGTCCAAGTACTCGCGGAACACCCCTTTCATCAAACTCATAAATATCCCTGGGGCGTTTGTTAGTCGAAATGGTAAAACAATAAACTCGTAATGTCCAAACCTCGTCTTAAAGGTAGTCTTAGGGATGTCATCCTTCTTGATCCGTAACTGGTGATACCCTGATCTCAAGTTGATCTTGGAAAACACTGTCACACCCTTCATCTGATCAAACAGATCATCTGTCCTTGGCAATGGACACTGATTCTTGATTGTTGCCTTGTTCAATTGATGGTAGTCAATGCAGAGTCTCCACGACCCATCCTTCTTTCGTATGAAAACAACAGGCGCGTCCCATGGTGACACACTTGGACGTATAAGTCCCAGGTCCAACAAATCCTTTAGTGGTATTCTCAACTCCTATAACTCCGGGATCGACATCCGATAAGGCGTTCTAGCTATCGGTTCAATCTCGGGTTTTAGGTCTATGGTAAACTCCAATTCCCTCTTCGGCGACATTCCATGTAACTCCTCCGGGAAAATTTCTGCAAACTCTCTCACCACCGGAAGGTGTTCTATACCTTTCACTACTCCCTTTTCGTTTAACGCAAGGATTGCATAAATATTACACCCCTTGCACATGCTCTTTCATAGCTGTAAGGAATAGATGAACCTCAGGGAAACTCCCTGGTTCTGACCTACAATCATGTGTCTTTTTCCCTCATCATCAACCAAGCTCAATCGTTTCATCTTACAGTTGAGTATCGCCTCATACGATTCCAACAAGTCCATACCAATCACGACGTTGTAAGATCCTAAGATCGTGACGTACAATTTGGCCCTGGTGAAAAAATCTCCCAGGTTAAGGGTACAGCCTGTAACCTTTCCTCCAACCTTTTGTTTAGCTCCTGAAGCTATCTCGATAAAGCTAAACTCATCCTATTCGACTACCTTTACCTTAATCCTTTTTAGCACTGCACCAAAAATGAAAATCTCCGTAGCCCTGAGATCTATCAAAATACTAAGGGGCTAGTCAGTGACTATACCTGATGTCTCAAGCACAGTTGACTGGTGCTCTACTAGAATTTATTCACTGCTACATGAATCTGATGGGCCTTGCCCAAATATCCCATGGTAGTGGGTTTGACTGATCCAGATGCTCTAGTCCTCTCCACTAGGCAATCACATTGGTAATGTGGCTCCCTATATGTCCAACACCCCTTCTTCGGTCTAGTGCTCCTGGTACCCAAAGTAGAAGTTGATGGCCCACCAGCCTGGAATCCTGGTCTGTTCTGTTGAACAAGCCTAAATTGTTGCGACTGCGGTCGACGTTTTTGCTAATTTTTTGGTCCTCGATAAGGAGTCTGTTGTTGAGGCGTTGGTCACCAAGGTGTAGTGAAAGTGGATCCTCTCAGGAAGCCACGATATCCTGACGTCTATCTAGATGGTGTCTGATGTTGCTGCAAACCATATGACATATGCTCTGCTGGTCTCGCTAGAGTCCTGCTCTAATCCCCACTGATAAGATCCTCCTCTGCTATGAGGGACTTCTGGACATCATCATGCAAGGTCTGAGGCATCATAATCCTAACCTTTGCACACATGATGACATTAAGGCCAAACAAGAATCTATTGACCTTAAGTTTCTTGGTATTAAGGTGTGGAGCATACCGAAGCAACTCCATAAAATGGGCCTCGTACTCGGGCACCATACAGTCGCCCTCTCTCAAGCCGTTGAACTCGTTGAGCTAATGCTCAATGAATTTCTCTAATAGGTACCTCTCTCAGAACCATTCCTCGAGCAATTACCATGACACGTCTTCAACGACCATGTTCAGTTGCGACATGAGTGTCTTCCATCATAGAAGAGTGCTCCCCTTCAGTTGAAATACCTCCATGCGGACCTTCATGTTGGAGGTATAGTGGCAAACTGCAAAGCACATCGCCATATTCTCCAACCATGCCTCGGCGACTGCATCATCCGGGGCACCAAAGAACTCGGGACATTTTACCTTCTCAACTTCACGGTGAATGCTACCAATACCAACCAGAGCACGCAGTGGACCCTCAGGGGGTTTCAACACCCTAGCCTCATCTCTTTCCAAATGGTTGATCAGTGCCTCAGGCATCTACTAAAAAGACCTCATCAACGCAACCACATCACCCACTGCTATCTACTCCTACCCAACAACATTTTCGTCTCCCTGGGGGTTAGACCCCTCAGGCATGGATGCTACTGGAGGCGTCGCGCCTCCTCCCCTAGCATCTCGTCGTCTTCCTCTGCGACGTCCTCTAACCATGATTACCTGCATGAATACAAGTCAACTTAATTAGCAACATTATAATCAATATCATATCAGCGAAATCCGTAGTGTTCCCAAGTCGCGGGCTGAACCCGCTTTGATACCATATTTCACGACCCCAATCATTACGACAACAAGCGAAGCAGAAAGTGCAAGTTTTTTTTTATTTTAGGTAGGAAGGAAATGACGACAATCAATTGAACCTCATAAACTGGCGATGAACAAAAGCATGCAGATCAGGAAACAGATAACTACGACTCCACGCACTAGCACTAGAGAAACTGGGTGAAACATGCGTAAATCAACAGATAGAACGACTACCTGCCTACAAGCTAAGGGACAACATCAACAATCCCATCACAATGGTCTCGATGACCAGTCACTAAAACTTCTATGGCACACAAAACCCAACACATGAAGGAGATACAATCCAAACGCCAACAATGGACTTACAACGATCAACACACTCACAACGGGAAGCTTAGACTTCAGCCACATTATCATTCACCTCCATCCAATAGGGCATACCATGATCCCTTCATCAGGAATCATGTCGTCCCCAGGTGATAGGTGTGACAATAGCCCTGGAGCAACACAACCTATCCAGACCAAGGACTCCAAATAAATCCAACGCGCTAGGAGCCTAACAACTGACAAGAAGACTAAACCCACACCCCCAAGCAACAGGTCGACAAGACACAATATGACGTCACTCAAAGAAAAAGTGCAAGCTAATACACGACTTCGCCAACAACCTAACCCTTTAAGCAAGAGGTCTAAGTGTGAAGGAGTGAACAGTGACCAAGCTATTAGGGTCATAAAAGTTATCATAGGGTGACCTAAGTTAGGCACTAAAAAAAATCAAGAAACGTTGATTAACAATACCCACTGTCCATTTAAATTAAATGAACTACTGAATCATGTTGCTTATATAATAATCGATTTGTTGTCTAAATTAACAAGTCTAAATTAATCAATAAATACAAATCTAAATTTAACGATTTAACAATATATAACAATAATAACAACATCAATATATAACGTTATTAATCTAACATTGTTAACAATATTAGTATATAACGCTATTAACAATATTAATATACAACACTATAATTATAACACTATCAACAATATTCAATGTCGTTCTTTAATCCATTAGATGAACATGTTGTCCTTTAGTTGTATTTTAAATTAGCAGTATGAATCTTGGTGTAATCAATTCGCTACAAGCATGTTGGGTAAGACATTCAATATTAATCACTAAAAATGTTGTTCAGTCTATACTATATTGTTGTTGACTATTATTATACATAACACATATAAAAAGGTTTTCACTTATTCATGGTTACTGTCAACGTTGGCATACTATCAAAATTTACTGCCAAAATTTATTGTCGGTGTATTAATTAGGTGATGTCAGGAATCAAAGTATTACTGTACATCACAGCCATGGGAAAATCTAACTCGCTGACATAAGTGAATATGAATAGTTGTTATATAATGAAATAGAAATATCGCTAACGCACAATATCTAGATAATCACTGCCACAATAGCATATTTAAGATTGCATTACTAAATCATTGTGATGGCATAATTAATTCACTAAGATGGCATTACTAATTCACTGTCTATCCATTCAAGGTATGCTGACTAAAATAAACCAATCGTTGTCTATCGTTACCCAAAATTGTTTATTACCATCACCCACGCGCAGCATAATAAATACAAGAAAGCTGAAATAATGATATAACTGAATATTAAAACGAGATAGCATTGTGAAAAGGAAGGAAATCGATGTCAGAAATAAAATCAATCATCATAACATCTAATCAGATGTACATATGTCATAACAACAATAATCAAACCCCAATAGTTCACTCCCTGACTCGATCCGGAGTCCAAGGGGTTTCATCAATGCCTTTGTATCATCGAGGTCCACAGTCCTGCACACTCAGGAGAACCCAGTCAATATCACATGTCTATGTCAAAACAATAGAATAGCATGCATCATATCCATAATGCCTCATAATCATAATCAGACGCCCAATAGTATAATAATCCAGATCACTTGCAAGCAAGTGTCCTCAAAGAATAAGTTCGCTCAGTGCACTCAAGAGCGGGATGTTACATACACCTCCTCTTGGTCTAAACTTCGTCTTGAACTTTCATAGTATATAAGTGCCGAAATAATTTGTATTACAGTATCATAAGTCTATCTATCAAACAAAAATGGAAACTGTTGGCGCATATCATATGCGTCCTCCTAGGTCACTGAGTGCAGACTATAGTTGTCCCACTAGACCTTGACCTGATCTACTGTTCGACGTCGTAGTTGTCGAATGCGATGATCTAGGATACGGATTGGCTCAGCCATGAGCGCCCCCTCGTTTGATACATGTAAGGAACTCATGTCAATAACATGTGTAGGATCACTAATATAATGTCTCAAAACAGATACGTGAAAAACATCGTGCATGTGCCTCAAAGAATCATGCAAGGCTAGTCGATAGGCCACGGGGCCCTTCCTCTCCACAATATTGAAAGGTCCCATGAACCTAGGAGATATTTTATCTCCCTTTCCAAACTTGATCGAACTCTTGTGCAGTTTTACTCGCAAGAAGAATCTATCACCAACTTCGTAACTACGATCGACACGGTGCACATCGACATAACTATTTTGTTGATCCTGCACTTCTTTGATCCTTTGTCTTATTGTTTGCATTTGATCTTCCATTTCTTTGATTTCTTCTGGTCCCACTAGGACCCTATCCTCAATTCGATCCCAACTCAAAGGCGTCTGACACGGTCACCCATAAATAAACTCGAAGGGCACCATCTTAATGGTGCTCTGGTAGTTGTTGTTGTATGCAAATTCTACTAGTGGCAAGAATTCCTCCCAACACTTTTGTTGGTCCATCAAGTACATACACAACATGTCCTCCAAGACTTAGTTTGTTCATTCGGTTTGCCCGCCTGTCTCCGGGTGATACATTGTACTAAAGTTATGTTGGGTTCCCAAGGCCTCTTGGAAACTAGTCCAAAATCGTCCAGTCCTGCACACTCAAGAGAACCCAGTCAATAGCACCTGTCTATGTCAAAACAATAGAATAACATGTCATCATATACATAATTCCTTATAATCATAATCATACGCCCAATAGTATAATAATCTGGATCACTTGCAAGCAAGTGTCCTCAAAGAATAAGTTCACTTAGTGCGCACAAGAGAGGGATGTTACAAATTTTCAAAGGTCATCAACTTGCAAGGGCATTTTGAGGCCCTAAACAATGTTTTCAAGAATTCGAAAACATGAGTCTCTATAACTTTATTAAAATATCTTAATGAGAGATTTCCAACGAGCTATCTCAGACACAAAATAGAGCTTGTATGAGAAATTTACAGTTGAAACATTACAAGGTATATTTTCAGTACCAATTTACTTCCAGAAGTCATGACTCCTTACTTGGAAGTTAGTTTTGGGCACAAGAGTAGTCTATGAACCATATAAGATAGCCAGGGAGCCATATTTGGAATCCGGGTACATACAAATGTATAGGAAGAGAAAGAAGACACGTGTAGCATACATGGTTAAAAATGGGAAAACGATCAAAACTTATGCATTCCATAATTATTAGACCAAAGCTCAGATGAAGGTGAAATTTTGGTAGATTGTTCAAAAGGTGGGCATGAAGATACCCAATTGATATTCTATCAAAATATTGGAGTTAGTGTAAGGATGCATGAACAAGGCTAAAACTGTTGAGGGGAAAGTGCAAAAGAACAAAGTTGTCATTTTCCAGATTTCACATATTTTGACTGGAGTATCAGTTTGACAACATGAGAGTTGTTGTGGATGAAGTGTCAACATTATTATCTGTGTCTCTTAGAAAAAATTTCTCATTTCCCGATATATTTACATCTATAGGTGGCCAAAGTTGGTGTTTGAGATAATCTGCACTAGGGAAAAAGGTGCATAAAAGGGATAAATTGGTAATATTCAATTGACTATAACTTTATGCTCAATGATAAGAATTGAGAAATAAAGTATTCATTAGAAATATATTGGATAGGAGAATCCATATATCTACTTAGAATTTAGTTTTAAGCCAAAGGATCCTCGAGGAATCAGAAGGAAGGTTACTAGTGGACTTGAAGGACACCATTGAGCAGAATGGGGATTTCAAGAAATCATAACTTTTAGCTCATAAATCAAATTGAAGCATGAGTATGGTCATTGGAAAGATAATCCAAGGGACAACATGACATAAGGTATAAATTTTCAAGGGAAGCATCAAGTTTCTCCATAAACTTGCAGGAAAAAGTGGAAATGGATTAGGTGAACCATGTAACTACTCGATGTGAATCATTTTCCAAATAATGTCAAAATTTGGAGAAACTTTTCTCAGATGATAGAGGTGTGTGTCAAAGGTGAGTATTAGGTAATAAAGAGTATTGAAACTCATGATAGTGCCTATGCATAATTAGAAAGGCACATTGAAGTGCAATAGTCAGGAAAAATAAAAAGGTGTTGAGCTTATTAACATGACATCGTTAATAAGTAGAGGATCACTCCAGCAGAGAGTGTTGTGTGAAGGGATTTCTAGAAAGAGGATAAGATTCATAAAATGTGGATTGTGTGGGTCTATTCCAAATTAATCCCAGGGTCCATTGGACAGGGAAGTCGGTCAAGATTGTATAGTTGGTTGAAGCATCAAAGAGATGCAGAGGGAAGTGTAGAGTTGCAGACCAGGTGATGAAAGGTTGACAAAGGACTAAAGAAGAGCAGAGAAAGATTAGTATTCATATGCTACAGAGTTTGAATAGCTTGCAAAATAAAATAAATATAGGTTCTCACATAAAGCATGAATCCAACATGTGAGGAATGTCATAGCATGCACATGGATTTAAGAAGGACTCCATAGCCTTGAAGGTGTAAATGTAGTGAAGGCAACAAAGATTGTTGCAAAAGCAGGAAAAAGGATATCATGAGATGAGATGTGACCCATGGAATGGATGAGTCATTTCTATGTGAAAGCATAGGAATGCATGAATTAATTGTTGGATATGATCTAGCAACTTTTGTCTAAAGTACTCAAAACAATAAAGTTGTCTCTATTGTTAAACTACGTAGTGGAAGTAGGGTACGAGTGCAAATGGAGGAGTATAGCATTCCATTTGGAGCAGATTGGTCTTGAGAAGTCAAACAGTTCTTCAGAGTGAATCACTCTGTTGTTGCTAGATATTTCTCTTGGCTATAAAAGAGAAATGTCTAGCACATTTTCAATCAACTTCTTACTGGAAATCTGACCCTTCTAGCCAAAGGGGGTTCCCTCTTATAATTGTAAAATATGGGTTGCTCAGTCTCACCAAGCAACACTTGAACATAAAATCACAATGGCCAAATTTAAGATAATAAAACGAAGGTTAAACAGGGCATAGGAAATAAGACAACAGATCGAATAAATGGTTGTAAACCTCTCAGATAGCCTAAATCTATTGGGCATGGAGTCTCATCTTTCAGAGAACAAAAGCTAGTTCATGAAATATAGAAGAAGGGAAGAAAAACATTGAAATCTCATACTTTGCAGAGGGCAAAAAGCAATCTCTACAAACTTGAAATGAAGAATAATTAATTTGTTGGGCATTATCAATGATGAATCCAGAAAATCAAAAGTGAGAGCATGTAAAACAAAATATCAGGGTTAATATTATTTTTTATATGAAAATAAAGAAACAATTCCTCTCTCATTCATAAGGTTAAACAATAAAAACTCAGGCCCAGTCAAAGCTCACAATATATATATATATATATATATATATATATATATATATATATATGGAAATCTGAGATCTTAAAGCCTCTTTTATATCTGCAATAGTGGATTTTGTACCAAGTTGTTGCACATTTAACCCTAACAACAATCTTATAGCAAAAGAAAAATGAACAATGATGGAATATTAATGATCCAGATGGATGTCAATCGCCTGCCACCTATTCCAACTAGTTCATTTTGGCAATTTTTTTCCTAGTTTTCGAGTCCCTGACTTGCGAGGCCATTTTGAGGCCCTAAACAACGTTTTTAGGGCTCACCATAGTCGGAAATGACCTTTGATAGATAGCAACAAAATGTATAGTCCTTTGATAGACCTTTCCAATGGGCTATCGTGCGCCTAAAATGAAGATCGTATGCAAACGTTATGACCTCGAGAAGTTGATGTACTAACTTACCCAAATGGGGCCCACATGACTTTTGACACTTCATCTCTTAGGGTTAGGTTTTTGGATGTCTAGGGTTTTTGAAATTCCTGCTTATTGTAAAAACTCCTTCAGAGCCTCATTGTAATCATCTTCTTGCGAATGAGCGCAACTGTCACATCTCTTCTTAGAGATATGTCACCACCATTCCAGCAAGCTTGTTTTCTGCTGCATTTTACAGTTTCAACTTATTTCCTTATTGAATAGAAAACTAGTTTTACTATATCTATGTTATTTAGTGTTAAACATATTTTAATAATATGTATTCATTTCGTTCTGCTAATAAAATCTGGATCAGTGGTATCAGAGCAGTTGACACCAACATATCTCAACCCTACTGCATGCAACAGGCATCCAGTGATTAGATTGTGGACACACAGATCAAGGGCACCCGACAACAAAGGATCCAGCTTTATCAAGTTGTCAAAGTAGGGAAGCTCGTGCACCAAGGCAAGTGGCTCACCCGGGGCCAAATTCAACAGAAATTTCCTCATTTGATGGGGGAACTCAACGCAATGGGGACCATCGCTTCCTAATGAGGGAGGATTGATCTAGATGGATGTCGGTGGCCTCCCACTTATTCCAACTGGTTCATTTTAGAAGTTTGTTCCAAGTTTTCGGGTCCCTGACTTGCGAGACCGTTTTGAGGCCCTAAACAACATTTTTAGGGCTCGTCATAGTTGAAAATGACCTTTGATAGATAAGAAAAAAATGTGTAGTCGTCGGATAGACCTTTCCAACGGGCTATCGTGCACCCAAAACAAAGATCGTATGCAAAAATTACGACCTCGAGAAGTTGATGTACTAACTTACCCAAACGGGGCCCACAAGACTTTTGGCACTTCATCTCCTAGGGTTAGGTTTTTGGATGTATAGGGGTTTTGACATTCTTGTTTATTGTAAAAAGGCCTTCAGAGCCTCGTTGTAATCATCTTCTTGCGAATGAGTGCAATCGTCACATCTCTTCTTAGAGATAAGTCGCCACCATTCCAACAAGCTCGTTTTCCGCTGCATTTTACATTTTCATTTTATTTCCTTATTGAATAGAAAATCCGTTTTATTGTATCTTTGTTATTCAATGTTAAGCATATTTTAATAATATGTATTCATTTCGTTCTGCTCATAAAATATGGATCAAATAAGAAGCTTAAAATAGAAAAAGCAAAGAAGGACAAGGCTCTAAGTAAAATTAGCAATAAATCCAATGAATTAATGCTTGTTGTCTGAGAATATTGACAACAACCACACATGATTTTACAAAGAACCCAACCTCGCTTCCAAAAGTATTCCTAATTTCCCCCCTTCCGCCCGCCACCCCTCCCTCCCCTTTAGCTAAGTCTTCAACTGCTCATTTTATTTCCCTCCAATGTTGAATGATTGCCTCTTTTCCTGGAAATAATTTATCAATTGATGCCTTGAAATCTACCTTGAAATATGGAACAAATTTTCCAAATTGGATTATAGTTGAAGAGGATTTGAATCTATCAACACCTTTGATTTATTTTTTGTCCTCCTCCTCTGTAATTCTTTTTATCTCCAATCTCTGCAAAAATGTTATTAAAAATATATTAAAAATCAAAGCAAAAACCCAATATAGAAATTATTAAAATTGTCCATTCAAAGAAAATAAAAAATGAATATAGATCCAAAATATGAAAAGAAAACATTTTCCAATTGTTGCATCATTGACAAATGGATAATATGGAATGAGATCTCAACAGAAAAACGTTTGACAGTGATTTAAAAATTCACACGAGAAACTCAAATTGTTTCAATTTCGTAGCTTATTTTATGCTAAATTTTTGGAGCATTTTTCTTGCCGATTTGTTGAAAAAAACATCTCCAGATCATTCTTCTCAATCTCAGCGTTCCAACGAAGTATCATGGGCTTGATTTCGTGCCCCGGATCTCGAGATATGACCTCCCAAAGTCAGGGTCCTAAAACTACTCCAATGTAAAATGGTGAACAATTGATGCATTTTGGGTAATTTTTAAAAAGTCAAAATTTTAAAATCCCACATGTGTGGGATGAAATAAAAGTTTATATACAAAAATGTGTATGACATATATGTGTGAACGTGGAGTGAGGAGGTAACACTTAATTAAGTTTTATTAAAATTAAAATATAAAATGTTTTAAAATATTTTAAACATTAAATTAATGTGAGTTGTATGTACATTTTAGTTTGGTGGGATATACATGTAAGGTGTAGTGGGTATGTCTTCAGTGGGTGGGGTGTAGGTACGTATCATTTGGGGTGTGGTCTTAGGTGTAAGGTGGGGTGGGGTGGAAAGTACGTAGAGTTAGAATAATGCGTGGGTAGAATAGGTTAGTATGGTAGGGATTCGGGGGCTTTGGAGGAAAAGGGAAATGGGATTTGAGAAAATACTCGAAGTTAAAAATAAAATAATATATATACAAAATATTAATTAACAAAATAAAATAACAAAAAACAATCAAAAATATTAAAAAAAATGTAGGGCGGTGATAAAGTAGGAGTGTGTTGGCAGCCATATTAATCTCTATTTTTACAAGCTGCCTACACAGGGTTTTAAATTCTCATTACTCGTCGCAATCTTTCTCATTAAACGACACCATTATCCGTCGCTTTCTACGTACCTGCTTTTCGATTTTGTTTTCATACCTGCAAGTATGAAAACTCACAGCTAGAATTCATGTTTGATTTCATCAAAGGGTTAATGTTCATATGGTTTATCGTCGATTTGTCTTATTTTGTTATGAGCATGGTTGTTTCCATGGTTATCACCCCTTGGTCTCGAACACACCTTGGTTACATATGTATTAAACCACCACCCATTTAGCATTTGACTATTGTTAATATGGGATTTTAATTTATAAAAACTTTAATTCAATTGTTTATTTGAAATTTTGATCGAATCTTGGATATGCATGTGATGGTTTTCAACTGTTATGATTTTTATGTGTACCATTACACTGAGGTGTCATTCCAAGTACAACGTGGTATGATGTTTTTGCATGACCTCGATATATACGATTTTCCTCACACGCATAGCATTAACGCTCCTTCCTAGCATTTCGAGCTGCCTTTGCATTGTGTTGGGGAAGTTCGGGGCAATGGCCCTGTTCCTATTCTGTCAAACCCTATCGTTGAATCCCTTGTCGATTCCTGGTTGTTAGCCATGGCCCCTGTAGTAAGAATTGAGCCTAACGGTGTCCAGACATTGTTATCGTTTGATAATGCCCTAGAAGACTTAGAGAGGAATGGTTGGCGTGTCTTTGTTGAAAAGTTCGAGGGTTTTAATTTAACAGTCGCTCAAGAATTTGCGCTAACGTTCAATGGTTGCAGAGCTAAAATAAGAGACATCCAGCTTGAGTTAAATGAGGATTTTATTAGCCAAGCCACCGGTCTGCCAGCGGTGGGACAAAAGTGGTTTAAAAACTCAAAGGTTGAAGAGGTTCCCTGGTCATTATTGTTCATCTCAAGGAATATTTCCAGTTGCGACAGAGGTATGCCCGTTACAGCTCTAAAACCTAGATGGCACGATCTGTTAGCTATTGTCAAACAGTTTGTTACCTGTGAGGGTAGATATGGTTTGGTTTTCTTATATCACTTGTGGTTGCTCATGAGTTTTATCGATTTTCCCCTAAACATGCCCTATTTTCTCCTTCGAAGTTTATACAAAATGGCAAAGCGTTTTAAAAGGCCGAAATCTGATTCCAACCTGTACCACCATTGTTTGATCAAGATTATTATTGTTCATCAGTTGAAATTAAACGGTGATTGTTGGGATGCCTTCCTGTTAAGAAATGGTTTTGCTAGCAGAGAAATAGGACAGGTTGACAAGTTTGTTGTCATAGAAACCCTCGTCGAGCCTACCATCCCTCCACCTTCACTCTCGCCCTGTGTGGAACCCTCGACCTATCCGGACACTACCCAACCCGACACTCTTCCAGATTCGTATCCCAAAGGTGGTGTTAAGTCTGTTAAAAAATCTGCAAAGAAAAAGTATAAAGGTAATATTGATATCAATTATAAGGTTAAAAGGGTCGCGCATTGGGTTTCACGATGTGCCTGAAATAAACCTAAGCCCTGTGTAGACCAAAACCCAATTGTGTTAAGCGAGGATTCTGATTCGGAAATTGAACAGTTTCTAACTAAAGAATATCCATATTCGTATGGACTTTGCTCTGGTAAACCCTATGATTATATGACAAACCTTCCACCATGTCTTAAAGACAACCCCGATTTCCCTGGAATCAAAATCAACAGTGAACCTACAAGTCAAATGGAAAATTCCCCACCTATTTATACCATCATTGCTAATACATAGTCTATTCAGCCGCAATGCAACGAATGTCAGTCATGGCTCGATGGGTATTACAGAGACGTGCCTTTACTTCAGTCTTGGATCAAATCTTTAGAAGACCAAGTGAATTTTCTAACGAAAGAGAATGGCAGACTACAATCTGTAGCCCAAACCAATGATAAATGACAAAAAACCACAAGGTCTGTTGTTTTTAAGAACGTCGAAGCAGCGACTGCCATTGTGAATTCGAAAATTGCTTGATTAAGACGAATCCCTTAATCTGAGGTATGGTGTTTAAAAATAAATTTAGGATGATTTTGTTTTTTTAATTAGAATACTTGATTTGTTTGCACAGATTACATCTAGTCTATTTTGATTGATTCAATCAAATACGATTCTAGTTATAATTATAACGAGCTACAAAATTGTGAGATTTTGTAGCTAGTTACTAAAATTCAAATTTCTTGTTTTTACAACCAAAATGCAATCTGAAATCATTTATTCTTATGTGTTTTCAAGTATATACGATTTCTAAAGAAGATTTGAACCACTGGTGGCATCTCTCAGCGTGCTATTTATTTATGTTGTTTTAGAATAGGCTGTTAAGTAGAATCTGGGAGGTTGCATCCCCCACAATTTTTGGAACAAATTTGATGATATCCATAGGAAACATTTTGATCCTGTAGCCTATATAAATGTATTGTTTTGTAAACTAAGGACTATCGCTGCCTGGGAGAAAAAACTATGGATTTATGATTGATAGACTTGAATGGAAGTTGATATTGGTACAACTTTAGCTTCGATATATCGTATTTTTGTTCAAGTTTTGGTCATTTTGATTTGTAATTAAATTGTGACTACTTTAGCTATCATGGTTTATTACAGATTGATGTGATAGAATTTATATGATGTCCGTGTTTTATGTCCCTCGTATTATATACGGCAATTACTCTGTTCAAATTTGATGATTAGAAGGCTAATCTTCTTTATTCAATGAGCAGTTATATACAAATTTTTACAGCCATATTTATCTCAATGTGACCATTTGTAAAATCATAAAATTGTTGTCACTACTTCTCTTATATGTTTTGTCATTAGCATTCAATCATTACTGCTTCGCGTTTACGAGAAGCATTTGGAAAATCTGTTGCGGTTTACTCCATCAAACAACGAAATTGGATACTGTATGCAGGACAAATAGGAGATGCGATTACAGGTCAGTTTACTAGTTTTATTTTATTAGTTTAATTAATATAGAAAGTTCCTGTAATCTAAACACATTCTACTATTCCTCTCTGTTTTCAATTAGACAGTTAGCTATTTCGTTTCTTGTTTATAAAAGTTATAAAAAATAAAAAAAGACTGAATGATAGTTTTGTTGTCATAAATCAATCCATATTTGAGTTTCGCAGATTTAGATCAAAATTTGCATTCTGTAAATATTACACATATATTAGAGATATAATCATATAGATATATTGTAGAGCTATTTTATAAATATCAGTTAGTGAACTGTAAGTATATTGTAGATTTGTATATAGTTTTCAGCGAGTATTTTTTATTAAGTTATCTTCTCTAGTTTTTTTTTTCACTTTCTTAGGACTTAGATCGGCTAACGAAGCCGCTAAACCCATCGGAGTAGATTAATCCAAACGGCTTGGGTTAAGTAGACAACCTCGGACCGGATTCACTCCTCTAGTTGACGAGCGGTCAATTTCGCCCGTCAACATATGGCGCTAGAAGGAGGGCAGGAAAATTATTAATGGCATGACGTGGTCGTAAGACTCCTCCACCACCTACCCGCTCACCTATAGTGACTAGAATTCATTCAAACAACAATATTGTCCCTCAAACAACAACCACATCAAATGACAATCTACGGATCACAGTTGAACCAGTAACTCCAAATCCTACAGGTGGTGACATACAAGAGATTGTCCGCCAATCTCTCATAAGAATACACAGTGCCTTCGCCCATTTAAGACAACCAAACTGACCTTTGGACCAATCATTAGACTTCTCTGATATCAGAGAACAACTTGGAGGCACTGACCTTACTTTAAACCCTACATATCCAATCCTCACTCCTGCAGCAGGAGGATCTGGTATACCACCATCACTACCTCCTTCATCTCCTTTTTCTTCTGGAGAAGAGTCCTCTGACGAAGGAAGTTCCTCATCCTAGCCTTTGACACCACCCACACCTATGGCCAACCAGAACAATCCCACCAGACCCTGGCTCAACCAAGATGCAGTGGCCATACCTGGGCCTCAACATCCCTTACCCAAACACTCGGAGAAGTGGCTCCCTAAATTTGACCCGGACTCTAAACAGATCACCAAAGATCACATCAAAAAGTTTATGTTAGCCATTAGACTCCGTAGTGTCGAGCATGAAGACGTAGTCTGTAGATTGTTTCCCTACACCTTTGAGGGCAATGCCTCTACCTGATACTTTTCCCAACAGCCCCACACCATCGAGTCATGGGAGAAGTTTGAATTATGTTTTCTTGAGAAGTTTGGAGATGACAAGTCCCCAGAAGTTCTAGTCATAGAACTTTCTAGTTTAAGAATGAACCCCAAAGAGAAGATCAAAGACTTTAATCAAAGATTCTTAACACTAAAGAACCGAATCCCTACAGATTCGATGCCTGCCGAGAATCTTATCATAGCATATTATACAAAAGATTTACATCAAAGCATAGTCATTTGGGTAAAGAGATCTAAGAAAGCCACGTTGTTAGAATCCTTCGAAGAGGCCAGTCAGATCGAGAAAGACATCATCAACTTAAAAGACACTACTAGCAACAAAATAGAGACTAGTTCATCTTCCAAAAAGAAAATTGAAATCCTCCCTAGACCTTCCCAAAACAAAACACAACCTGAAAGCTCAGATTTAGAAAACTTACAGAAAATCGTTCAAAAACTGTCCAATCAAGTTATAGATTTGAAAAGGATGGTTGAAGAAGCTTCTTTAAGAAAATGTCCTTATAAACCCCCGTTTAGGAAGCCTTTTCCCACCAACCGACCTAATTCAAATACTGAAGGCCTAAATCTAGAAAGCCTGCAATTCGCTATTCAAACGATTCTAGAAGCACATGATAACTTGATGCCTCCTGAGATCCCTGAGGAAGTAGATGAACAAGAGACAATAGAAGAAGATGAATCCTCTCCGAACATTTTTGGAAATTTCTCGGATAGCATTTTTCAAGCTAATTTCGAGACAGTACATCCTTACAATACTAGGAGTAAGACAACAAACAAGCCTTCTTCTGAAATCACTACGACTTTGCCCCCAAAACAGTCTAAATCAACTGAGACTAAACAGAATTATGCAAACCCAATCTTAGATTATGATTTTGTTGAAGATCTAAAAAAGTTAAGGGCTAATATTTATGTTTATGAATTATTAAAATTCTCGTTTTTTCTACAAAAAATGCTACAGAATATTACAGAGAACAACAAAAATGGCAATCCAAGCAGTAACAAAGGTTTTCAGAACAACCCCAAAGTTCCTCAGAAGGCCTCCACCAAGACTACTTCTGATTCTCACGAGAAAAGAGACCTTCCTGTAAATAATGTAACAAATATAAATAAATTAGTTTTAGAGGTTGCGAGTAAAAAGAAACAAGCTTCCACCATTAGTACTCACAGAAATGTCCCTCCATTTTTGTTAACTTTTGAAATCTTCAATAGGAACATGCACAACTGTATGGTATATTCAGGAGCGTCATCTAACGTAATGCCATGGTCTGTGTGTCAGAATATTAATGTTGAAGTTCAACCATCCACCTTGAAGATCATACAGCTTGATCGAACTAGTGTTAAAGTTATAGGCGAATTGAGAAATGTTCTTATAAGATTGTCGTCTAACCCTAAAGTTCATCAAGTGATTGATATTATTGTTGTAGATATCCCAAAAGTTTATGGTTTTGTTTTTAAGTA
Organism: Picea engelmannii; assembly: GCA_009831015.1. NCBI lineage: Eukaryota > Viridiplantae > Streptophyta > Pinopsida > Pinales > Pinaceae > Picea > Picea engelmannii. The sequence continues at coordinate 193,222 of ML805452.1, forward strand.
GAGACTGGTTAGAACAGCTACATGGCTATTTTGCGACAGATTGGTCCCACTTATGGCTGCCCGAGAATGGAAATCCCAACAGAATCAAGGTAAATCGTGAACGTTACCTAAAGTTTATAGTGACAAATTTAAATGATCCCAATGAGCCATTTACACCTTCTATTGATTCACCCGAAATACAAGGGATGGATACCTTTTTCGGCAATTTCATGGCTGAAACTTCCGCTATTACTAACCCGGAACAACAGTCTGAAATTTTGAAATATATGCAGCCAACAACATCTACCCAATGGTCACATGCACCCGAAAAAAATCAAATATGGTCTCTTTACTTCGATGGGTCAAAATCCAAGGAAGGAGCTGATGCAGGCTGCGTGATTATCGATCCAGCAGGTAACAAAACCCTGATTGCGTGCAGGTTAGAGTTTGAATGTACAAACAACACGGCATAATATGAGGATTTATTGCAAGGCCTTGGGAAAGCATTAGATATGAACGTTCAAAATTTGACTGTCTTTGGTGATTCAAAAATTGTGGTTAGACAGGTAAAAAATTATATCCACTGTTTATCTCCGCACCTTAAAAGCTACCAATCTTAGGTGTGGAATTTGATGAATAAGTTTTTTGCATTTAACATAAATTCTATTCCTAGACTGAATAATTCGGAAGCCGACTTGTTAGCTAATGTAGCTTCGAAACTTTTTCCTGCATAAGGCTTATCTCCGAATGCATTCTCCGTCGAACTGTTGTTCAGACCATCTGTCCCCGACAACATCACGAATTTGAGAGTCTTCGATGACGATCAACAGATTATAAGTTTCCTGCACATGGAAGAAACTTTCTAGGGCAAGGTAATTGATGAAGGTACTCATGACGAAAATCTTCATGACTTCACATTAATACCATATCCAAGATCTCCTGAATCTTCATCAGACATGGTAAATTCTATCCCGAAATCTGTAGTTAGATTAGAAATTTTTTATGATCTTCACGAGAAGTTCAAAAAATCAGTGAACTGTAAAACGAATAGTTCCTCTTTGACGCATGAAAAAATAAACTTGGGAACTAACGACAACCCACAGTGCATTAATTTAGGGGTAGGATGTTCTGAACAAGAAAAAACAGTGTTTATTAAATTGTTTAAGGAATTCAAAGATGTTTTTGCTTGGACGTACGACGACCTAAAAACCTTTGATCCTAACATCATACAACACGTCATTCCTATGAAACCCCAAACCTTACCTTTTCAAAAAAAGTTAAGGAAAATGCATCCAAAACTTGAACCAACTGTCAAGAAGGAATTAAATAAACTCGTGAACGCTAAGATAATCTTCCTAGTTAGGCACACGCAATGGGTCTCTAATCTTGTCCCTGTCCGGAAGAAGAGTGGTGAAATCCGACTATGTGTCGATTTCTGAAATCTTAATCGAGCGTCTGATAAAGACAACTACCCTATCCCACCTATGGAACAGATCCTTCAACAAGTATCTGGTTCTGAAAGATTATCCTTATTGGATGGTTTTTCAGGGTATAACCAAGTCCTGATGCCCCCTCCAGACCAATTTAAAACCACCTTCCGCACTCCATGGGGCACCTACGCTTATAGGAAGATTCCCTTTGGATTCATAAATGTTGGTGCCACTTTCCAGAGAGCGATGGACATCGCTTTCTGAGGCTTAATCAATCAATCTGTCATAGTTTACTTGGATGACGTTATTGTCTTCTCGAAAAACAAAGCTGATCATCTAGCTCATTTAAGATTCGTTCTGCAGCGATGTCGTAAGTACGACATTTCTTTGAATCCTAAAAAATCTATCTTTGCAGTAGAACAAGGTAAGCTATTAGGATTTATTGTATCAAGCGAAGGGATGATTATTGACCCTGAAAGAACTCAATTCATTTCGAAACTCTCCCCTCCCTCCTCAAAAAAGTCTATGCAATCTTTCTTAGTTCATATAAACTTTGTCAGGAGATTCGTCCCCATCTTTTCAGAAATGGTGAGACCATTACAAAACCTAATAAAAAAGGACGTACAATACCATTGGGGACCTTTAGAAAACCAAGCTTTTAATTCAATAAAAAAGGCCATAATAGACGCTCCTTCTCTAATGAGCCTCGACTTTTTGCAAGACTTCACTCTCTACACATTTGCTTCTGATCGCTCTTACGCCGCTGTCCTAACTCAAAAGAACGCTGAAAACAATGAAGTCCCAATTGCCTTTATGAGCTCAGCCTTCAAAGGCACAGAACTTAATTACCCAACAGTAAATCAACAAGCCTATGTTGTTTTTAAAGCAGTAAAGCACTTCTGATCTTATCTTTTGAAATCTAGGACGAAAATCATTGTCCCTTACCCGGCCGTCAAAAATCTGTTAGTACAGAAAGAACTAGGCGAAAAGAGGGAAAATTGGGTCACATCCTTGCAAGAGTACGGCATAGAAATCATCCCATCACAAATAGTGAGAGGACAAGGGTTATGCAAGTTAGTTGTTGACTCAGCTGCAGGATAGCAAGAGGAAAATGATATGTCCAGTCCAGGATAACATTACCAAAATTTAATCTGTTGTGCACAAAACCCTATTAGTCCCTGGTATGATGATATAAATTTTTGTCTTGAACATGGGTCAGCTCCTCATCACCTGGATCCCACAAAAAGAAGAGCGCTAAAATTAAAATCTTCTTCCTTTCAGTTGATTAATGGTATTATGTTTCGTCAAAATTTTGATGGAGTACTAATGCGTTGTCTTGAGAAAGATGAAGCATAAAAGGTCTTATTGCAATTGCACGCAGGAGAAGCTGGTGGGAATTTTGGTGGAGATACCACTGCCCATAAAGTATTAAGAGAAGGTTACTACTATCCCACACTTTTTAAAGATGCTCATGCTTTGTGTCGCAAGTGTGTAATTTGTCAAAAAGCATCCGGACGGATACAGAAACCAGCCTTCCCTCTGCAGCCCATTTCAGTAGACTCCCCTTTTCAACAGTGGGGTCTTGATATTATAGGCCCGATAAATCCGCCATCCTCACAGCAGCATAAGTTTATCATAACAACCATGGATTACTTCACCAGGTGGTCTGAAGTTGTCCCATTAAAAGCTATAAATACCAGTGAGGTAACATTTTTTTTGAATTCAAATATTATTACTCGTTTTGGTATCCCTGACTTCCTGGTATTTGATAATGCTTCCTATTTTTCGTCTCTTGAGATGAGTGATTTCTCTCTAGAAAAAGGAATTAAACTAAAATATTTTGCCAGCTATTACCCTCAAGACAATGGATTGGCAGAATCAACTAATAAAAATCTGATCAAAATTATCAAGAGAACAGTCTCTGAAAACCATAAAAATTGGCATAATGCATTGTTAAACGCAATTTGGGTTGATAGAGTGACTCCAAAAACTGTTGTGGGTAACTCACCTTTCTTTCTCGTTTACGGAAGAGAGGCAATTCTTCCACCACATATTCTCCTTCCCTCTCTACAGCTATCGCAGAAAATACAAGAAGAGGATTGTCCCCCTTTGGAGAATCGAATTAACGCTTTGTTAAAATTAGAAGAAGTGAGGGCTCAAGCGAAATGGAAATTGGATCAACATCAACTCATTGTTAAAAGTTGGTTTGATTCCAATTCTGCCTCTGATAGAAATTTTGAGGTAGGTGACCTTGTCCTAAAATGGGACAAACCGCATGAGGGAAAATGAGAGCATACAAAGTTTCAGAACTTGTGGCTAGGACCATTCTTGATTGCTGAGAAATTGGGTCCCAACTCCTTCTGATTACAGAATCTAGAGGGATAGCCAGACACCTATCCAGTGAATAGCCAAGTTTTAAAAAGGTATTTCACTTGATGACAATCCCATGTACACTGTGTAAATATTTTTGTTTTTCTTGCTTTTCATTTTTTCTTTGTTGTTTTGCTTTGATTCTTCCCTTATGCTTACCAATTTTTATTTTGAAACACACATACCTGCATCATGAACTGTTTCAGACAAAGAGAACATAAAAATTTCTCCTCTGAAATGACTACGGAAGATTGTTAAAACATCAATTATGATATTTTTCTGAAGTTTGCAGCCATATTAAAGAAATCTTGTTGTTTGAAAAGCGTTTCTTGATTTCAATCTGTAACTGAAGATTTTCACGATCATCCATAAAAATTTATTCTTACGCTGTCCATGTTCCTTAAGAGAACAACTCAGATATGTCTCCCCGCCTTCGAAGGTCGGTTTATTAATAAACTATCTCTAGATCTTAATGAAGGACAGTTAAAAAATTCTCTCAAGGTCTGTAATTTATTAAAATATGTCCAAAATATCAAGATTTTCAGCGTCACCCCGCTCGATTAAATATCTTTAAAACTAAATAAATCTTCATAGAGCTGTGGGAAGTGCTTGTAAACCCACTGGGATACTGAACAGGTCTGTTGGCAACAAATAAATACATGCATAACCCCAAGATAACTTCGTTGGGGTACTGAATAGGCCCGCTGGCAGTGAAGCAATGTCAGGTATATGAAAATTCTCAGATATGGAATCTTTTGACCTTAAATGTCCTTCATTCTGATCTGGAACTTATTGGTAGGATACAGATATTGGAGTGGGTTAAATGGCACCCCTGTCGAGGCTATGGATGCCTACTGGAAGTAGCAGCTCTGTCAACAACATTGGAGATTTTAACCTTAATATCGTGACTCTCTTTTGTCGAGATTGTCATCAGTTTTCATTTTTTTAAATAACAAGCAATCTGAAACTGGAATTTTTTATGATTGATAATGATGTTCAAACAGTTTCTTGGTTGTTTTCGAGTTGAAGTTTTTCTGATTATCCTAATCTAGACTTGTTCATTTGGCAGAGATAACTACTTCTACCAGTGTGTCGCCATTGTTGGCAGCCATATTAATCTCTATTTTTACAAGCTGCCTACACAGGGTTTTTAAATTCTCATTACTCATCGCAATCTTTCTCATTAAACGACACCATTATCCGTCGCTTTCTACGTACCTTCTTTTCGATTTCGTTTTCATAACTGCAAGTATGAAAACTCACAACTAGAATTCATGTTTGATTTCATCAAAGGGTTAATGTTCATATGGTTTATCGTCAATTTGTCTTATTTTGTTATGAGCATGGTTGTTTCCATGGTTATCACCCCTTGGTCTCAAACACACCTTGGTTACATATGTATTAAACCACCACCCATTTAGCATTTGACTATTATTAATATGGGATTTTAATTTATAAAAACTTTAATTCAATTGTTTATTTGAAATTTTGATCGAATCTTGGATATGCATATGATGGTTTTCAACTGTTATGATTTTTATGTGTACCATTACACCGAGGTGTCATTCCAAGTACAGCGTGGTGTGATGTTTTTGCATGACATCGATCTATATGATTTTCCTCACATGCATAGCATTAACGCTCCTTCCTAGCATTTCAAGCTGCCTTTGCATTGTCTTGGGGAAGTTTGGGGCAATGGCTCTGTTCTTGTTCTGTCAAACCCTATCGTCGAATCCCTTGTCGATTCCTAGTTGTTAGCCATGGCCCCTGTAGTAATAATTGAGCCTAACGATGTCCAGACATTGTTATCGTTTGATAATGCTCGAGAAGACTTAGAGAGTAATGGATGGCGTGTCTTTGTTGAAAAGTTTGAGGGTTTTAATTTAACAGTCGCTCAAGAATTCGCGCTAACGTTCGATGGTTGCAGAGCTAAAATAGGAGACGTCCAGCTTGAGTTAAACGAGGATTTTATTAGCCAAGCCACCGGTCTGCCAGCGGTGGGACAAAAGTGGTTTAAAAACTCAAAGGTTGAAGAGGTTCCCTGGTCATTATTGTTCACCTCAAGGAAGATTACCATTTGTGACATAGGTATGCCCGTTACAACTCTAAAACCTAGATGGCACGATCTGTTAGCTATTGTCAAACAGTTCGTTACCTGTGAGGGTAGATATGGTTTGGTTTTCTTATATCACTTGCGGTTGCTCATGAGTTTTATCGATTTTACCCTAAACATGTCCTATTTTCTCCTTCGAAGTTTATACAAAATGGCAAAGCATTTTAAAAGGCATAAATCTAATTCCAACCTGTTCCACCATTGTTTGATCAAGATTATTATTGTTCATCAGTTGAAATTAAACGGTGATTGTTGGGATGCTTTCCTGTTAAGAAATGGTTTTGCTAGCAGAGAAATAGGACAGGTTGACAAGTCTGTCGTCACAAAAACCCTCGTCGAGCCTACCATCCCTCCTCCTTCGCTCTTTCCCTATGTGGAACCCTCGACCTATCCGGACACTACCCAACCCGACACTCTACCAGATTTGTATCCCAAAGGTGGTGTTAAGTCTGTTAAAAAATCTGCAAAGAAAAAGTATAAAGGTAACATTGATATCAATTATAAGGGTAAAAGGGTCGCGCGTTGGGTTTCACGATGTGCCCGAAATAAACCTAAGCCCTGTGCAGAACAAAACCCAATTGTGTTAAGTGAGGTTTCCGATTCGGAAATTGAACGGTTTCTAACTGAAGAATATCCATATTCGTATGGACTTTGCTCTGGTAAACCCTATGATTATCTGACAAACCTTCCACCGTGTCTTAAAGACAACCCCGATTTCCTTGGAATCAAAATCAACAGTGAACCTACAAGTCAAATGGAAAATTCCCCACCTTTTAATACCATCACTGCTAATACACAGTCTATTCAGCCGCAATGCAACGAATGTCAGTCATGGCTCGATAGGTATTGCAGAGATGTGTCTTTACTTCAGTCTCAGATCAAATCCTTGGAAGACCAAGTGAATTTGCTAACGAAAGAGAATGGAAGACTACAATCAGTAGCCCAAACCAATGATAAACGACAAAAAACCACAGGGTCTGTTGTTTTTAAGAACATGGAAGCAATGACTGCCATTGTGAATTCAAAAATTGCTTGATTAAGACGAATCCCTTAATCTGAGGTATGGTGTTTAAAAATAAATTTAGGATGATTTTGTTTTTTTAATTAGAATACATGATTTGTTTGCATAGATTACATCTAGTCTATTTTGATTGATTCAATAAAATACGATTCTAGTTATAATTATAACTAGCTACAGAATCGTGAGATTCTGTAGCTAGTTACTAAAATTCGAATTTATTGTTTTTACAACCAAAATGCAATTTGAAATCATTTATTCTTATGTGTTTTCAGGTATATAGGATTTCTAAAGAAGATTTGAACCACTGGTGGCATCTCTCAGCATGCTATTTCTTTATGTTGTTTTAGAATAGGCTATTAAGTAGAATCTGGGAGGTTGCATCCCCCACAAATTTTGGAACAAATTTGATGATATCCACATGAAACGTTTTGATCCTGTAGCCTATATAAATGTATTGTTTTGTAAACTAAGGACCATCACTGCCTGGGAGCAGAAACTATGGATTTATGATCGATAGACTTGAATGGAAGTTGATATTGGTACAGCTTTAGCTTCGATATATCGTATTTTTGTTCAAGTTTTGGTCATTTTGAATTGTTTTTAAATTGTGACTACTTTAGATATCATGGTTTATTATAGATTGATGTGATAGAATTTATATGATGTCTGTGTTTTATGTCCCTCATATTATATACGACAATTACTCTGTTCAAATTTGATGATTAGAAGGTTAATCTTCTTTATTCAATAAGCAGTTATATACAAATTTTTACAGCCAGATTTATCTCAATGTGACCATTTGTAAAATCATAAAATTGTTGTCACTACTTCTCTTATATGTTCTTTCATTAGCATTCAATCATTACTGCTTCGCGTTTACGAGAAGCATTTGGAAAATTTGTTGCGGTTTACTCCATCAAATAGAGAAATTGGATATTGTATGCAGGATGCGATTACAGGTCAGTTTGCTAGTTTTATTTTATTAGTTTAATTAATATAGAAAGTTCCTATAATCTAAACACATTCTACTATTCCTCTCTGTTTTCAATTAGACAGTTAGCTATTTCATTTCTTGTTTATAAAAGTTATAAAAAATCAAAAAGACTGAATGATAGTTTTGCTGTCATAAATCAATCCATATTTGAGTTTCACAGATTTAGATCAAAATTTGCATTATGTAAATATTACACATATATTAGAGATATAATCATATAGATATATTGTAGAGCTATTTTATAAATATTAGTTAGTGAACTGTAAGTATATTGTAGATTTGTATATAGTTTTCAGCGAGTGTTTTTTATTAAGTTATCTTCTTTAGTTTTGTTTTTCACTTTATTAAGACTTAGATCGGCTAACAGAGCCGCTAAACCCATCGGAGTGGATTAATCCAAACGGCTTGGGTTAAGTAGACAACCCAGGACCGGATTCACTCCTCCAGTTGACGAGCGGTCAATTTCGCCCGTCAACAGAGTGTCATGTTAAGTAAGTGCTCTCATGTCATCATAACAGTCGAAAAATGCAAAACTTCAAAAGGTCCTAACTTTTTGATCCGAGAGTCGAAATTAGACAAATTTTATATCATCGAAAAGATCTCGAGGAAACGAAGATAATGTGAATGGAAAACTATGAAAACAAAAAATCACTCAAAATAGGAACCAAAAACAAACATATGCCAAACTATGAAAATTTTATATGAATACCCTCACGCAAGTAAAATTCAAAACACCTATTGTAAAAAATATATATATATATTTTATTTTATTTATTTATTTATTTATTTTTTTTATTTTTTATTTTTTTATTTTATTTTAGGATTTATTCTATATTCCAACATTAGGATCCATTTAGGGATTGTGTCTCCTTGCGAGGAACGAAAGAAAAATAGACCTAG
>ML805453.1:0-17214 GCA_009831015.1 Picea engelmannii
CCTGGGACAGGGGAAGTATGTGTGTGATATTCTGAGCAGATTTCAGATGGGAGATAACAGGCCCATGACCACTCCCATGATTACCAACTGGAAGAAGCTTCATGCTTCTGAGGCACAGTTGGTGGATTCCACTTTGTATCATCGGTTGATCGGGTCATTGATGTATTTGGTCAATACCAGGCCATATATTTGTTTTGCTGTTAACACTCTCAGTCAGTTCATGGTGGAGCCTAGGAGAGTGCACTAGGTGGCAGCAAAACATGTGCTTAGGTATCTTTGTGGTACGATAGATTATGGATTGGACTATCATAGAGGAGATGGAGTTCGTCTGGTTGGCTATACAGACTCAGATTGGGCAGGATGTGTCAGTGACAGGAAAAGTACTTCAGGGTGCTGCTTTGGATTGGGATCAACAGTTGTGTCTTGGTTCAGTCGGAAGCAGAAGTCAGTGGCTTTGAGTTCAGCAGAGGCTGAGTATATGGCAGCTAGTCAGGCTAGTTGTGAGGCCCTTTGGCTTCGTAAGATGCTGGTGGGATTGTTCGGTGTGCAGTTGAGGCCTACCGTGATTTACTGTGATAATCAAAGTTGTATCAAACTCTCGGAGAATCTAGTTTTTCATGACCGGTCTAAGCATATCGAGATTTGATATCACTTCATCCGTGATTATGTTCAGAGAGGAGTTGTGGAGATACAATACATATCTACAGAGGAGCACGTTGCAGACATACTCACCAAGGCATTGGGCAGAGGCAAGTTTATATTTTTCAGGGACAAGCTTGGAGTGGTGAGTAACACTTTCCTCGGTATGAGGGAGTGTTAAATTTTTAATTAAAATAAAGTACCAAGGCAAGTGTTTCTCTTCCCTAGGCGCCTAAGGGGGAGAAAGTGCCTAATGTGGGTCCTAGTCAAATTAATTTGTGAGATGCAAATTAAAAGATAACTTTATGACCAAAGTGAGGGTGAGTGAAGAGACACCAAATCTCAGCCACCCATCTAATCTAATCTCAATCATTAGATTAGAAAATCCCTCACCTTCCCTCATGAGGTCGATTAGGGCAAGAGGGTGCACCCATTGTGGGTTGTTGATCCATTTTTATTCTTGAGAGAGCAAGAGAGAAAAGAGAAGAGGTCGAGCTTGACAAGAGAGACAACATTTTGCTGAAGGAGAGAATGCATCCCAAGGCAAAGAGGCATCATTTGTAGAGCTGGGTGCGCATCCCAAGGTAGCAAGCTAGCACGGATATCAAGACAAGGTACAACCATTAATGCAGACCATACAGTACGGATTTCTAGAGGCCGTACAACCATTTTCATGCACAGAAATTGAGGGAGATAGCAGAATAATTTTTGAGGAGTTTGGCATGCATCCCAAGGCTATCTTACAACCATTTGTTGGCACAGAAATCGAGGTAGCTGCTGCAATTAATTTCTGAGTGTATTTCCGTACAGTCCGTACAGTTTGGCACAAATTTTGAGGGCCATACAACACGGTTTTCAAGGAGTTGTTTATGCTGGGTTTTCCATACTGTCTTGGCAGAATTTTGGGCACAAATTTCGAGACAGTCCGTACAACATTAATTGCTGGGACAACCGTACAGTTGTACAGATTTCTAGTTCAGAATCGAGGAGCAAAGCTACATGAATGTCCAGATAAGTTTGTGTAAATTTCTAAAGATGAATATGTAAAAGAAATTTCTCAGAAGCTCAATAATAATAAAAAGCCTTCTCTCACTGGTTTTCCCCTTGTGGTTTTTTCCAGGGTCAAAGTTAGACCAAAAATCTCTGTCTATAAATTTTCTAAGTTTTGCATACTGCTGATATTTTATTTTTGCGTTGAAAATGATGTTTAGAATCCTCATGTTTCAGTTATGAAGTTTATTTTCTGCTAAGTTTTTTATATGCTGAAACTGTGATGAAACAATGCTGAAACTATGCTGATACTGGGTTTGGGAATTTAATTTTGGCTGAAAAATCAGCGAGACTGAAACTTGGTTGGGGTCTGAAATTTTAATAGAGTCAACCGAGACAGACTCACTAGACAACAACAAAACATGTATTGAGACATATGCGAGGCACAATTGGATATGGCCTGAGATATGCCTCCAGTGTGAACTTAAGTTTGCAGGATATGCCGATTCAGATTGACTAGAAAAGTACAGTGGACCGGAAGAACACATCCGGTTGTTGTCTTACTGTGAAGTTTGCCATGATTTCCTAATGCATCGGGAAACAAACTCTGTGGCCTTGAGCACCACAGAAGCAGAGTATATAACATCAAATGAGAGAAGCCATGTCGCTCCACAAACTTCTGACATATTTACTTGACCATGAGATGGATCCTATGATGATAACCAAGAGCCATGTGTAAAGCTCCTCGAGAACCTAGTGTTTCCTGATGGATCGAAACACGATGAGATGAAATATCCTTATATCAGAGATATGATGCTGAGGAAAATCGTACACATGCAGTACCTTCCTACACATGAGCAAATCGCAGATATCTTCACCAAACCACTTGCCAAGACAAAGTTTGGGTATTTTTGTGAGAGACTTGTCCTGGTGGAAAATGCTTCCCTAGCTGAGAGAGAGTGTTGATGATTGCAACTATGTGAGACATTCTCCAGCTTACAAACCTGTGAGATGTGGATTACTACAACTATGTGAGACATTCTCCAGCTTACAAATTTGAGAGAAAGTCCCTAAGAAGGGTGTGTGGTTCCTATCTGAGACAGAGCTGGAACATAGAGATGACCTCCTCCATACAAAGAGTTGAGAAGAACTCCAGACAATTCTCCTGTGTAACACAGTGAGAAAGGTGATCTGCAAATTTGGACGTGCCTGTGGCTGAGCACAAGGTGAACGTGTGAAATTCCAAAGTGTTGGGTGCATCGTCATGCGAACATAAATGGAGATGATGTATTAGCCTCCTCTGAGCAGAAGAGTTGATGAGAAACTCCATATGACTCTCCTGTGTAATGCAGTGGGAAAGAATATCTGTTGGGTGGATGTGCTTGTGGACGAGCACATGTGAACGTGATCCTAGTGGCTGAGCACTAGTGAAGAAGTGGTTCATCTGTGTAATGCAATGAGCCAGAGATATGGACATCCCTATGGATGTGCCCGTAGTGAATGAGCACTAGTGGGTGTATCAGATCCCTTGCTATATTGTTCAAGAGTTAGACCTTCCTGTAACCCTAATTGTAATGTAAAGGGTACAGGTCGACCCCACCTTAATGTGACTGGTAATTAATGTAAAAGATAATTAATTTGGTTAATATTAATTATATTTTAAGCTAGTGAGGTTGGCCCTGTTGTGCCAATAGACAATGGAGGAAAGTATACCTCGAGTGCCTTCAAGGATTTCTGTGTAGATTCTGGAATTAAGAGGGAGTTGACTGTGCTGTATAACCCACATCAGAATGGAGTCTCAGAGAGGAAGAACAGATCGATAGTTGGGGAAACAAAGACAATGCTACATCATCAAGACTTGCCCATGTTTCTATGGGTTGAGGCGTGCAACACTGTAGTCTATCTGCATAACAAGAGTTCACATAAGGTATTGGGGAGGATGACCCCTGAGGAGGCCTTCATGGGGAATAGACCAAAGGTTGGTCACATACACATCTTTGGGTGCTTGGACTATTTCCATGTTCCGACAGAGAGGAGGACCAAGCTCGAGCCTACTGCAGAGAAGGGAATCCTTGTTGGCTACACTGAGACCTCCAAGGCACACATGGTCTACATTCTTGGACTCAGGAAGACAATGGTTAGGAGGGAAGTGGGATTTGAGGAGGACATGGCTTATAGGAATTCCTCTGGACAAATGCAAATTGATGAGCAATGTCATGATCATAGTCAGGAGAAGAGTTCTCCTAAGGAGGAGGCTAGACAACCAATACAAACTACATGTCCCCAGACTTCTGTATAGGTTGGGCAACAAAAACAACAACAACAAAGTGAGTAGGGTGTGTAGCGTGAGAAAAATGAGGAGGATCAAGATGACCAGTTTACTTCGGCTGAGTCCTCTAGTAGGAGGAGGTCGAAGTGGGCTGAACGCACATTGAGAGAGGCTCAGGAGCAGGTAGAGGCTCCTCAAACATCAATAAGGATGAGCAGGGCTCCACATAGGTTTTCCGGTTACATGGCTCTTATGAGTGAATTGATAGAGGCCGAGCCTTCCAGTTTTCAGGAGGCATCTGAGAAACAGGTGTGGAGAGAGGCCATGATAGAGGAGTACTCTTCCATCATGAAGAATGATGTGTGGGAGGTTGTGCCCCAACCAGAGGGGAAATCAATGGTTGGCTCTAGATGGATCTATAAGATCAAACATGTGGCTGATGGGAGTGTGGACAAGTTCGAAGCCCGCTTTGTGGCTAAGGGATTCTTACAGAAGGAAGGCATTGACTTCAGTGAAACATTTACACCCATGGCTAAATATTCTTCTATCAGGGCCGTGATATCCATTGCAGCTGAGTTGGGATGGAAAATCCACCAGATGGATGTCAAGACAATGTTTCTTAATGGAGTGATAGAGGAGGAGATATACATAGAGCAACCAAAGGGGTTTGAGGTGCACACCGGGGCATCTCATGTTTGCAGGTTGAGGAGAGCACTATATGGGCTCAAGCAGGCACCACGTGCCTAGTACAACAGGGTCGAAAATTATTTTCTTGGGATGGGCTTCACCAAGATTTAGGCTGACTCCAACCTCTACTACATCTTGGTTAAGGGGGATCCACTCATTCTTGTATTATATGTGGATGACTTGTTTTTGACAGGATCAAAGAAGTTCATAGCGGATTGCAAGCTAGATCTTGTTGTTGAGTTTGAGATGAAGGACTTGGGTTTGATGCATTATTTTATTGGATTGGAGGTGTGGCAGAAGGATGGCCATATTTTCCTTGGACAAGGGAAATATGTCGTGGAGATCCTGAAGCGGTTTGGCATGCAGGATTGCAGGCCTATGGAAACCCCCATGGTTACTAACTGGGAGAAGATAGATGCTTCCAAGTTCGAAGGAGTAGATGCCACTCTCTACAGGCAACTCATTGGCTCTCGTATGTATCTGGTTAACACTAGACCATATTTGTGTTTCGCTGTCAACACACTCAATCAATTCATGGTAGAGTCTAAGTGTGTACACCGGGTGGCAACAAAACATGTGTTTAGGTATCTGCGTGGGACAATCGAGTTTGGATTGAGCTATCCAGGGGGATGGAGTGAAGCTCATGGGTTATTCGGATGCATATTGGGCAGACAACAATGTGGACATGAAGAGCACATCAAGGTGTTGTTTCAGCTTGGGTTCAAGGGTTATTTCCTGGTTCAACAAGAAGCAATAATCAGTTGCTTTGAGCTCTGCAAAGGCTAAATAGATGGCAGTTAGCTTGGCATCATGTGATGCCATTTGGATTCGAAAGCTACTCATGGGCTTGTTTGATTAGGCGTTGGACACAACAGTGATTCACTGTGACAATTAGAGGTTTATCAAGCTCTCTGAAAATCCAGTGTTTTATGATAGGTACAAACACATTGAGATAAGGTACCACTTCATTCAGAACTGCGTGCAAAAAGGTTATGTAAAGCTACAGTATGTGCCAACTGGTGAGCAGATTACAACATACTCACAAAGCCTTTGGTGAAAGGAAAGTTTGTCTATTTCAGGCACAAGTTGGTGGTTGTACATAACACCTTCCTCTCTAAGAGGGAGTGTTGATTTTCCTATAGCAGAAGGTGTTCCCACATGCCTAGTGCCCAAAGGCATGTGTGGGACCTTAATTTGACCCATATCAGCCTTAACAATTAGCCCACATTTTACTTAGGAAATTTCAGCCTAAAGTCAATGGTTAGTGGATTGTGGGGCCCTGTAAAGGGGGGGCACTCAACCTTAGTGTTGAGTGGGGCCCTGCCTTGAGTAGTGAACCCCTAAGTGCTGTGTGGGTTCCAGAGAGAGAAGGCACCTCAATCTGGGTGCTTTGAGCTTTTGTTGGGCATTGATCCCAAGGAAACAAGGAGAGGGATGGGATATAGGGTGGTTGAGGGTGTTGGGCATGCTCATTCAATGTTTTGGTGAGCAAGAGAGGAGAGGGAACTGAGCAGAGAGAAGAGGAGGAAGAGTTGCTGAAGAAATTGTATTCTGAGCAGAGCTAGGGAAGATAGTGGAGTCCACTCAGAGGTCGTGTTGAGCAGCATAGGTAGCTCATTCTCAGGAACAACATCAAAAGAACTGATTTCTGGGCGCATTGGTTGAGTAAAGAAGGCCAGAACAAAGCAGTTTTGCAGCAATAGCTTAAGGCTGCACACAACAATTTATTTCAATCATTAGGAAAGGACATAGCAGGTTGTACAAGACAACAAAATGAGTCCATACAAGTTGCAAGAAACTTGGTTGAACAACACTTAGTTTACTGGTCCATATTTGAGGAAATTCTTCTCTGTACTGTAAGGAATTTCTGTTACAAAATTATACTGCTGTAACTTCTCTCTTATAGCCCAATAAATCTCCCCTCATAGTTGGTTTTCCCCACACTAGGGTTTCCAGGGTACCTACTATATCATTGTGTGTGTTTGTCTTAATATTTCCGCTGTGCATGCATGCATACTCAACTAGTATAATCTTAGCATAGATCTGATTTAAATTTTTGAACTGAATTTAATTTCTGGGTTATTATCTATTGGTTGGGTTATCATAGTTTGGCTGGGTATTAAAGGTTTTACAAAAATTTCTAGTCCTTGTGAATGCACCACAACACGAGTTTTTTAGGACATCCTGCAAGGATATATATGTCTTCAATAAAATCAAGGGAAGTGGATCAAATCTATCAAAACCACAAGATAAATTTGCATAGATCTCGACTCATCAATTTGAAATATCAATCTCAAGGAATCCTCATCAAATTGTGAGCATGAGCATCCTCTCATGCACCTCAAAACCTTTTGCAACTGAAGCAACAACTACAACTAGGTCATATCTGCCTATCTTTGAGGATCTTGCAGTAATAGTATCATCACAGTGAACTCCCTATGTTTGCGATAATCGAATAGCCTTGTCACTGGTAATCATCACTACTCCATCAACATTGAGATTGGAATCAATCACTGATTCCACCACCATATGTTTTGAAATCTTCAAGGTCTTGCACACCCTTCTTCAATGCCAATGCTCTAAGAGAAGAGTACTCATATGAAGAGTACAACATGAAAGAACAATTCTCCAATATCATGTACAAAGTACAAATGCATAAGATCATAAATAGCTTAACATCGCACTGCTATCACATCCATGATCAATATCTCCACAATGTACAATATGTACAACCAATACTATCCCCAAGGGATAACGTTGGAAGTTCCCTCCATTTGTTACAATCACTAAAACTAAGGAAGGTCACCATACCTGTAAACCCTTGAGTCACAACTCAACCAAAATAGAGCAGCCAATAATCATCACTCTATCACATAATGAAATATCCCATCCCAAGCCCTAAAAATCAACAAACTATCAATTGGTTAAGCATCCCTATCACATGTATCTGTCCACTACAAACACTAACATCCATAGGAACACATCAACCATCCATCACAGGTTGTCTTAGTCATCACACTCGCTGAAATATAGATCACATGACAACTATCAATGAAGTACATCCTCTACCTATTAGAGGTGAAAACACATTGACATCCACTAGAACAAATCAACCACCTATCATAGGTACTTGTGTGAATTTCACCCATTGAAAATAAATCCATACCATCCATAAATGAAGTAGAACACATTAATATCCATTGGAATAAATGAGTGACCTATCGCAACCCTTGGGCATCTCAATCACTGAAAATAAATCCATACCAATGGATAGTCATATAGATCCACCATCTCTCATAGGTGAAACCATATCGGTAAATCTTGGAACAAATCAACTACCTATCACAAGCCCTTCTTGGCATCATACTTGCTAAAAATAAATCCATAATACCCATCCATGTAGTAGATATACCACCTATCATAGGTGTAAGTGTACTCTTATCATGAGAGCAACCAGGGTTTCAATCCATCAAACCCTTCATAGGTGTAAGTGCTCATCTCGAACACACTAGGGTTTCACCATCCAATCAACATCAACAATGTCAAGTACCACTACTAGGTACAATGCAATTGAAATACCAACTTCCTCTTCACCAAAAGTGTCATTCCGACAAAATATCTCTAACACCATGTTAGAAATTTTGTGTTCTAGAGTTTTATTGCAAATTTAGAAATTCCACCTCACACCAATGGTTTCCTACATGCAGTTCATGTGGAATTTGTTGAATTTGTTGATGCTTAGCTCAAGCACATGTAGTTTATTTCAATTTACCATGAAATTGAACCATAAACAATGCAACCATACAATATACAATAGCCGCAGTAACCAAGATCACAAGAAGAATAACCATGCACAAGAACACAAGAAGTTATCTTGGGAAAACCCTTCTCAACCAAGGGAAAACCCCAACAATCCTTTGCTATAGAGTCAAGAGAAGATCATCCTTTCACCACAAACCCCAATGCACACAAGAGGGTGCTCTATGACCAAGAAAACTTGCGCCTAAGAGAAGTGCGCACTTCATCCCTACAAGTAGGCGTCGAGAGAATGATACAATGAAGAGTGAGTGATCCATAATGGGGATCAACTCTTATTTATACATGGTCTAACAGATCAAATGGATGTGTCTATTGGCACAATAGGGTCGACCTGTACAAATGAATAATATAATTAATCTTTGACACAATATTAATTATCTTTACATGGTGGGATCAACTTGTACCCTTCACAATACAAAATTAGGGTTACACAATAAATCTTACTCTTAGACAATATAGCAAGGATCTCTCACATCCTCTAGTGCTCAGCCATTAGGGACACACCCACATGTGCTCAATCACAGGGACGCCACTCTCAACAGATCAACTCAACTAAGTCCATAGGAGTACCATCTGGAGAGCCATCTCGAGTCGACGCAACTAAGTCCATAGGAGTTTGACAAGAGACCATCGCAAGTCATCTCAACTCAGTCTAGAGGAGCACTACAAGAGACCACACACGTCATCTTAACTCAGTCCAGAGGAGTATGACACACCTATCACATGGGATTTCTCACAGATCGTATCAACTTAGTCCAGAGGAGAACGACTTGGAGAATGTCTCTTGAAGCTGCAATCATCAACACTCCCTCTTAGCTAGGGAGGCATTCTCCACCATGCCAAGTCTCTCACGGAAGTAATCAAACTTCATCCTGGAAAGCGGTTTGGTGAAGACATTTGTAACTTGCTCGTGTGTAGAAAGGTACTGCACATGTACTGCTTTCCTCTGCACCATATCTATGATGTAATGGTATTTGATATCAATGTGTTTTGATTTATTGTGAAACACATGATTCTCTGAGATCTTCACACAACTATAGTTATCGCAATGGATAACGGTGGAATCCATCTCATGTCCAAATAAGTTTGCAAGGATCTTGCAAATCCACACTCCTTCGCGGACTGCAACACATAGTGCAATGAACTTTTCTTCTGCGATACTCAAAGCCACAAAAGTCTGTTTCCTGCTGCACCATGGAACCATGGAAGATCCCAAAGTAAAACAACAACTGGATGTGCTCTTCCAGTCCACTGCACTCCTGCCCAATTTGCATCGACATATCCCTGCAATCTCATGTCTACATCGGAGGCATATCTCATTCCATAACCAATTGTGCCTCGTAAATATCTCAACACATGCTTCGCTGTTATCCAATGTGTCTGTCTCAGCTGACTCATAAACTGAATGAGTACACTCACTGCATGACATATATCAAGTCTGGTGTTAACCATATACATCAGTGATCCAATCCGTCATCTGTAAAGATGTGGATCAATATCTCTTGAATCGGAAGAAGCCTCATTCATTTTCTTCAAATTCATCACCATCGATGTAGGCATGGATCTGCAGTTTTCCATCTCGAATTTCTTCAATATCTCCATTGTGTATTTTCCTCGACTCAGGAAAATCTCATCAGTCCTCTACCACACTTCTAGTCCCAAGAAGTAGTGCATCATACCAAGGTCCTTCATCTTGAATTTAGAAAACAATAAGGCTCTCTGAATCAGTGAGGAATAAGTCATCAACATATAGGACCAGAATCAGACACTCGTCACCAACAATGTTGTAGTATAGGTTTGGATTAAAAGAAAAAGTGCAAAAGGCTAGCGATACCGGAGCAAGCAGAAAGAAAGTAAAAGGACAAGAAAAATTATGCAGAAGAGAACATAATACGCAAAAGAAGAAAATTGTATTATCAAACTAGTTTCGACCTTTAGGGTCTCATTAGTTTCTTCAACCTGCACACATGAGACTCCTTCTCATGTATCACGAATCCATCTGGCTACTCGATGTAAACTTCTTCCTCAATCTCATCATTGAGAAAGGTGTCTTCACATCCATCTGATGTAGTCTCCAACCCATGGATGTTGTGAGGGAAATAATTGTAGGATGGAAGTGTATCGGGAAATATGAGAAAATGTCTCCTCATAATCTATTTCCTCCAGCTGAGAGAATCCTCTAGCGAAAAATCTCACTTTGTACTTCTCGACACTTCCATCAACTGGATGTTTGATCTTATAAATCCACTTGGAAGTCACTACAAACTTACCTTCCGGTCTCGAAACAATATCTCACACATCATTCTTCATGATGGACTGATACTCTTCGGTCATGGCATCTTGCCAAACTTGCTAACCTGCTGCTTCTCCATGATAAGAAGGCTCAGTATCAATGATGTGGCTCATGGATGAGACATAGCTCAAAAATATCTGTGGTCTCTTTCTCTCTCAGAATGTACCACGAGGAGTTGCATGTCCCTCTGCCTCCTACAGAGTCTGTTGAGCCCATGCACACCTCTTTTGGCCTACTGCAATGTATTTGGGAACATCAACTGGATCAACTAGATCTGTAACTATCTCCCTCTGAACTGTTGAAGGGGGAGAAGGTATTGTCTCTTCCTTCTTCTCACTGTCAATCTCCATATACGCTTCTTTGGATCTTCAGAAGTCTATCTCTTCCTCAAAGGTGACATCTCTGCTAACCTCGATGTGTCTCTGACAACGGATGTAGATCCGATATGCCTTCGAAGATTCACTGTACCCCACAAATGTACCCTTTCTGCCTGAAAGGTCTAGCTTGGTCCTCTTCTCCTTGGGTACATGAAAGTACACTGGACACCCAAATATCCTGAAGTGTCCAACCTCAGGATTTACTCTGGTGAAAGCTTCTTTGGGAGTCAAGTTCTTTAGAATCTTATGAGGAATTCTGTTCTGAACGTACACTGCTGTCATGGATGCCTCTGCCCACATAATCATTGGTAGATTCTGATCATGTATCATCACTTTGGTTCCCTCAACAATGGATCTTTTCTTCCTCTCTGCAACCCCATTTAGTTGAGGGTTATAAGGAACGTTGTACTCCCTCTTGATCCCTGCCTCAATACATAAATCACTGAAATCCATGGGGGTGTACTCTCCTCCATTTTTTGATCTCAACACCTTGATCCTCCTTCTAGTTAGGTTCTCAACTTGAGCTTTAAACTCTCGAAATCTCGCAAGGACTCCATCCTTTGTCTTCAAGAAGTAAATCCATGTCTTCTGAGAGTGATCATCGATGAAGAGCACATAGTACACATATCCGTTCAAGGAAGCAACATTCATGGGTCCACAAACATCTGTATGTATCAAGTCCAAGATCCCCTTGGATCTAATGTCACTGCTCGAAAAGGACCCCTTGACATTCTTTCCAAGAGAACAACCTTTGCAAACACCATCATGCTCTATATGTATCTTTGGAAGGCTTGTCACCATCTTCCCCAGAGTGGGAAGGGCTTTATAATGTAAATGAGCAAGTCTCCTATGCCATAGCTTGCTCAAGTTGATAGTATCATGTAATAAGGCTTGGACTAGTCAGACAATCAATCTGTACAAACTGTTTTCTCGAACACCAATCACCCGAGAAGAATCCATGTGTGAGTTCTTGTGCCATGCAATAAATTTTCCTCCAGAGAAGGTAACCTTGTAGCCTTTATCCTCTAAGTCAGAAACATAAACAAGGTTCCTTTTCATCCCAGGTACATATAGTATCTCACTTAATTGAAGAGGTATGTCAGAATCTAGTTGGAAAGAAGAAGTTCCAACTCCCTTCACAATATATCTGGCATTATCACCAAGTACAACATGCAGACGAGACTCTTTCTCTACAAGGTCTGTAAGATGTTCTCTATATCTTGTCATGTGTCTGGAAGCACTACTATCAATCAACCAAATATCACTATCAGTAGGAACGATACCTGAGAGTGCTGAGATGAAGAAGAATGCTTCATCTTTTATGTCTTCATCTCTCTGAGGTGGTTCTGAATCAACATTAGCAATGGATGCATGTTGTCTTCCTTTCTTCCTGGTAGGAAAATTTCTCGTAATGTGTCCATACTTGTCACATCTGAAACATTGAATACTTGAAATGTCTTTTCTATGTTCATGATATGAAATTGTTGAAGTTTTCTTGTCTTTGAATGCTTTGCCAAAACTTCTTCTATTTCTTCTGCCTCTCTTTGCATGAGAAGCAAGGGCTTGATTGTCATCATTATGGGAGTCTTGCACTCCTCTGGTTATAATTCTGGTTTCCTCCTGAGTGCAGTTTGTCCATAGACGATCAAATTCAGGTAAATCTTCTCTTCCCCTGATACTTTGAAGGAATGGTTCCCAATGTCTTGGAAGAACATTGAGAGTAATCATGACAAGTTCTCTCTCTGTTATTGTTTCTCAAATGGCACCTAGCTGATCTCTTATCTCTGAAATATTCATGAAGAATGTAGCAATGGTGTCAACTTTCGTCATCTTGATATTTTGAAGTTGGTGTATCAATGTAAAATCTTTGATTGTGTTGTTGTTCTCAAATATCTTCTTCAATGCATCATACATTTCATAAGCTATCTTCAAGGTAGAGATGCGAGGTAGTAGATGATCTCTCACTAAATAAATGATTATCATCCTAGTTGTGACATCATCTGCCTTCCATTCAACCTTCTCTTCATCGGTAGCTGTTGCTGGTAGATTCTTTTCTATAAATATCTATAGGTCATCCTCTTTCAGAGTGCTGTGTAATCTTGACTTCCAGGAGCCGAAGTTGCTTGTTTGATCAAGCCTATCTTCCACCAAAGTTTTGTTCCTCATGTCTTGCAGATTCTTCACAAACCCTAATGGCTAGGCTAGAAACCCTAGCATTTTTCAAGAGGAGGTATCTGGGGGTTTATTAGACTTATGACTACCAACAAGAAACTCTAGAGAGTCAAAGGAACCTCAACAAGATGCAAAAATACTCCAACAAGTTGCAGAAACCCTAAAACCAAAATTCTGCAGAAACCCTAGGGCCAAAAATAAAAAATCCTTCAATTTTTGATCTGAGAGTTGCAAGAGGTGCGCTGGTATAGGCCGTACCTTCCTATGCAAAATTTAGGCCCAATTTTTAAGGGGAAAGTGCTAAAAATAGCTTGACAAGGAAAATGGAAGGGGTCGTTTTTGCAGTTGCAGCATGAAGGTGACGACTAGCTCTTCAATGGCTTGTGCAATGGCTCTTCAGTAACACTGCTATGATACCATGTTGATTTTTTTATGCTTAGCTCAAACACATGTAGTTCATTTCAATTTAGCATGAACTTGAACCATAAACAATGCAACAATACAATATACAATAGCTGCAATAACCAAGATCACAAGAAGAATAACCATGCACAAGAAGTTATCATGGGAAAACCCTTCTCAACCAAGGGAAAAACCCAACAATCCTTTGCTATAGAGAAAAGAGAAGATCACCCTTTTACCACAAACCCTAGTGCACACAAGAGGGTGCTCTATGACCAAGAAAACTTGCGCCTAAGAGAAGTGCACAATTCAACTCTACAAATAGGCATTGAGAGAATGATACAATGAAGAGTGAGTGATCCATAATGGGGATCAACTCTTATTTATACATGACCTAGCACATCAAATGGATGTGTCTATTGGCACAATAGGGCCAACCTATACAACTGAATAATATAATTAATCTTTGACACAATATTCATTATCTTTACGTAGTGGGGCCGACTTGTACCCTTCACAATACAAAATTAGGGTTACACAATAAATCTTACTCTTAGACAATATAGCAAGGATCTCTCACATCCTCTACTGCTCAACCACTAGGGACACCTCCACCTCTGCTCAACCACAGGGACGTCACTCTCAACAAATCAACTCAACTAAGTCCATAGGAGTACCATCTGGGGAGCCATCTCGAGTCGACTCAACTAATTCTATATGATTCTGATAGGAGACCATCTCAAGTCATCTCAACTCATTCTAGAGGAGCACGACAAGAGACCACACATGTCATCCCAACTCACTCCAGAGGAGTATGACACACCCATCACATGGTATTTCTCACAGATCGTCTCAACTCAGTCCAGAGGAGAACGACCTGGAGAATGTCTCATGAAGTTGCAATGATCAACATAATTCAGCCTTGGGGATGATCTAACATATTAGTTTATAGCAGCAAACAATGGACACTATTTCATCACAGTTCAACCCAACAATAAGCAACGCAAGAGAAAAGATACCAAACATATGCCAACAAGTTTTATCCCTTAGGGAATACTTTTCCAACCATATACGAGCTCTAGAAATCACTATTACAACATAAAACTTGATCTCTTATCTTTCAATTACATGTTAAATCACTTAACAATTTCAACAATTTAATATGTCAAATTAGCATGAACAATAAGTGTTGGAAATTACTCAATCAAGAAGACAATAAAAGTTGAAAAATCAAATATTTAATTGCATAGTATTGGATAGCTAAAATGTTCATATCATATAGAAGAATGAAATACATATACGTACCAAAAATTTGTTATAAGGTTGGTACAATCCTTCAAGATTTCCAAAACCCTTGTCAGGGAAAACCAACCTTATCCACCACCAATAATTCACAAGCAAACATCAACATTGAGATGTCCTCCTTGGCTTCATTAAGCTTGTATCACAGAAGCTCTCCATAATACTATTAGGGTTTACAAACTTTAGCCATGTTGCATCACACAATTAGATGTCAGGACAATCTTAGCACTAACCTCCATGTCCATCCTAGGGTTTGAGTCCTCACACACCATGTATTCAACTCTCGCATCAACATGGGTGTTGTGAGGGAAATCTCCCTATGGACTAGAAAATAGAGTTCAGACTTTGCATGCCTACTTTCTACCTTCATCCCTAGATTTAAATCCCCTTTTCTTAGTAAATGCAAGGAAAGATCAACCTACCTCGTCAGATCAACCTACCTCGTCCCCGACGTTTGATGTCGATCCTCCATTGTACTTGATTACTTGTTCGCAATACTCCTTCCAAAGATGACCTGCATACAAGACAAGCAACAACTACGCATGCATCCTACTTATATACTAACGGGTTAGAAATCCAAACATATACTAATCAAACTATAAAAAGTTCACGAATTGGGACGGGAAAAGCATTTTCTTTATTACTTTGAATGAGTCCTCCAACTCCTAATCCTGGGATCCTCTTCTACTGTCTGTGAACCTAATCCTGGGATCCTCTTCTACTGTCCTCCAACTGCTTTGCTTTGTATCTCCTTTGGCATCAGGAAAGGCTAAAGGGTTGGGACAATGGGAATATGCAAATGGGCAGAGTTTCTTTGCTATATTTTTCCTCCTTCCAAATGGGACCCCTACCCCTTATTTTATAGACTAGAAGGAGCTAGGTATTTGGACGAACCCTCGGCCATGCATGGCCGGGAGTTTCAGTTAACTTACCCATAGATTTTGTGTTTCGTCTGCAACTTTCCTTTTTTCATGCTTTTGTCGGTCCACGCGGGTTGTTTTGGGTTAGCTAGCGTGTACACGCGTGCATTAATGGAGTAGGGCGCGTGTGTTGAAATAATGTAACTCCGAAGAGTATTCTTCTTATTATTGTTATTTTATTCATTGGATTAATCCCCATTGTGGATTAATCATGTCGGTAATTGTATTAGGACCAAATCCCCTTTTATGGATTGATCATTAGACAATTGTAATAGGCAGAATAAGAAGTCGGCCCCAACAGTTATTATTGAGACCCAGAATTAAATTAAAGGTGGGTTTATCCACCCAGAGTGAGAGGTCGGCCCTGCCAGTGAAACCCTTTCACACGTGCCAGTCTTGTATATAAATAAGAGGCTAGCGCCTCACTTCAAACACACAACTCACTTGCTCATTTTCTTATGAGGCAAGCTGCAATTACCAGTTGGAGAGAGGAGAAGAACAGTGGCGCATCTTTTGGAGAGAACTATCTGTATTGGTCTGAGTTATCTCTTGAACATTGTATTGGAAATTTATGATAAGGAAGTTTTTGCTGGGTTTTCTTTCCCTAGAGGGTTTCCCAGGTTAAATGTTGTGTCTCTTGTGAATGTGTATTTCTCAGTGATCTTGTTCTTATGATGCTCTTATCTATTTAAATGCAAAGAACTATAATAATGCCATAAACATTAACATGGTATCAGAGCCAACCTGAAGGAAGCATATTTCACAAGAGGAAAAACGTCACTGTTACTGTGCCCAAAAATTAGGGTTTTGAAAAATTATCTCTTTTCAACTCCCTAACCTCCTAGAAAGTTGGGTCCTCCCCCAAGGATCATTTTGGCACTTAGAGCGCACCTTTTCAGTGTCTAGATCTCCCGGAAAGTGAAACCCTAGTTTCACAAAGTACCAGAAAACCAGAAAACCAGAGTACCAGAAGTACGAGAGTACCATAAGTACCAGAAAACCAGAAGCACCTGTCCAAAAATCCGTAGATCATATTTGAAGGGGTAAAAGTTGGATTTTCGAAAATCTGACTACACCAGCTAACTCGCCTCAGCTCAGCGCACCTATCCCCTGGATCAGAATTTCAAAATTTGAAGTTTGAAAAATTAGGGTTTCCTCATAAAACCCTAAGTTGCAGTTGCAGTACCTGTTGCAGTTGAAACCGTAGAAACTATTGCAATCACTCTTGAAGTTTTTGGTAATGATTATTGCTGCTACCAGAGGGAGCCACTACCTGCAAATGCTATCCGAGGTATATACTCACATATGGTTAATGGTTAAACCCTAAAGAGTATTTGCAGGAGA
>ML805453.1:26795-39453 GCA_009831015.1 Picea engelmannii
CAACAGCTACCGATGAAGAGAAGGTTGAATGGAAGGCAGATGATGTCACAACTAGGATGATAATCATTTATTTAGTGAGAGATCATCTACTACCTCGCATCTCTACCTTGAAGATAGCTTATGAAATGTATGATGCATTGAAGAAGATATTTGAGAACAACAACACAATCAAAGATTTTACATTGATACACCAACTTCAAAATATCAAGATGACGAAAGTTGACACCATTGCTACATTCTTCATGAATATTTCAGAGATAAGAGATCAGCTAGGTGCCATTTGAGAAACAATAACAGAGAGAGAACTTGTCATGATTACTCTCAATGTTCTTCCAAGACATTGGGAACCATTCCTTCAAAGTATCAGGGGAAGAGAAGATTTACCTGAATTTGATCGTCTATGGACAAACTGCACTCAGGAGGAAACCAGAATTATAACCAGAGGAGTGCAAGACTCCCATAATGATGACAATCAAGCCCTTGCTTCTCATGCAAAGAGAGGCAGAAGAAATAGAAGAAGTTTTGGCAAAGCATTCAAAGACAAGAAAACTTCAACAATTTCATATCATGAACATAGAAAAGACATTTCAAGTATTCAATGTTTCAGATGTGACAAGTATGGACACATTACGAGAAATTTTCCTACCAGGAAGAAAGGAAGACAACATGCATCCATTGCTAATGTTGATTCAGAACCACCTCAGAGAGATGAAGACATAAAAGATGAAGCATTCTTCTTCATCTCAGCACTCTCAGGTATCGTTCCTACTGATAGTGATATTTGGTTGATTGATAGTAGTGCTTCCAGACACATGACAAGATATAGAGAACATCTTACAGACCTTGTAGAGAAAGAGTCTCGTCTGCATGTTGTACTTGGTGATAATGCCAGATATATTGTGAAGGGAGTTGGAACTTCTTCTTTCCAACTAGATTCTGACATACCTCTTCAATTAAGTGAGATACTATATGTACCTGGGATGAAAAGGAACCTTGTTTATGTTTCTGCCTTAGAGGATAAAGGCTACAAGGTTACCTTCTCTGGAGGAAAATTTATTGCATGGCACAAGAACTCACACATGGATTCTTCTCGGGTGATTGGTGTTCGAGAAAATAGTTTGTACAGATTGATTGTCTAACTAGTCCAAGCCTTATTACATGATACTATCAACTTGAGCAAGCTATGGCATAGGAGACTTGCTCATTTACATTATAAAGCCCTTCCCACTCTGGGGAAGATGGTGACAAGCCTTCCAAAGATACATATAGAGCATGATGGTGTTTGCAAAGGTTGTTCTCTTGGAAAGAATGTCAAGGGGTCCTTTTCGAGCAGTGACATTAGATCCAAGGGGATCTTGGACTTGATACATACAGATGTTTGTGGACCCATGAATGTTGCTTCCTTGAACGGATATGTGTACTATGTGCTCTTCATCGATGATCACTCTCAGAAGACATGGATTTACTTCTTGAAGACAAAGGATGGAGTCCTTGCGAGATTTCGAGAGTTTAAAGCTCAAGTTGAGAACCTAACTAGAAGGAGGATCAAGGTGTTGAGATCAAAAAATGGAGGAGAGTACACCCCCATGGATTTCAGTGATTTATGTATTGAGGCAGGGATCAAGAGGGAGTACAACGTTCCTTATAACCCTCAACTAAATGGGGTTGCAGAGAGGAAGAAAAGATCCATTGTTGAGGGAACCAAAGTGATGATACATGATCAGAATCTACCAATGATTATGTGGGCAGAGGCATCCATGACAGCAGTGTACGTTCAGAACAGAATTCCTCATAAGATTCTAAAGAACTTGACTCCCAAAGAAGCTTTCACCAGAGTAAATCCTGAGGTTGGACACTTCAGGATATTTGGGTGTCCAGTGTACTTTCATGTACCCAAGGAGAAGAGGACCAAGCTAGACCTTTCAGGCAGAAAGGGTACATTTGTGGGGTACAGTGAATCTTCGAAGGCATATCGGATCTACATCCGTTGTCAGAGACACATCGAGGTTAGCAGAGATGTCACCTTTGAGGAAGAGATAGACTTCTGAAGATCCAAAGAAGCGTATATGGAGATTGACAGTGAGAAGAAGGAAGAGACAATACCTTCTCCCCCTTCAACAGTTCAGAGGGAGATAGTTACAGATCTAGTTGATCCAGTTGATGTTCCCAAATACATTGCAGTAGGCCAAAAGAGGTGTGCATGGGCTCAACAGACTCTGTAGGAGGCAGAGGGACATGCAACTCCTCGTGGTACATTCTGAGAGAGAAAGAGACCACAGATATTTTTGAGCTATGTCTCATCCATGAGCCACATCATTGATACTGAGCCTTCTTATCATGGAGAAGCAGCAGGTTAGCAAGTTTGGCAAGATGCCATGACCGAAGAGTATCAGTCCATCATGAAGAATGATGTGTGAGATATTGTTTCGAGACCGGAAGGTAAGTTTGTAGTGACTTCCAAGTGGATTTATAAGATCAAACATCCAGTTGATGGAAGTGTCGAGAAGTACAAAGTGAGATTTTTCGCTAGAGGATTCTCTCAGCTGGAGGAAATAGATTATGAGGAGACATTTTCTCATATTTCCCGATACACTTCCATCCTACAATTATTTCCCTCACAACATCCATGGGTTGGAGACTACATCAGATGGATGTGAAGACACCTTTCTCAATGATGAGATTGAGGAAGAAGTTTACATCGAGTAGCCAGATGGATTCGTGATACATGAGAAGGAGTCTCATGTGTGCAGGTTGAAGAAACTAATGAGACCCTAAAGGTCGAAACTAGTTTGATAATACAATTTTCTTCTTTTGCGTATTATGTTCTCTTCTGCATAATTTTTCTTGTCCTTTTACTTTCTTTCTGCTTGCTCCGGTATCGCTAGCCTTTTGCACTTTTTCTTTTAATCCAAACCTATACTACAACATTGTTGGTGACGAGTGTCTGATTCTGGTCCTATATGTTGATGACTTATTCCTCACTGATTCAGAGAGCCTTATTGTTTTCTAAATTCAAGATGAAGGACCTTGGTATGATGCACTACTTCTTGGGACTAGAAGTGTGGTAGAGGACTGATGAGATTTTCCTGAGTCGAGGAAAATACACAATGGAGATATTGAAGAAATTCGAGATGGAAAACTGCAGATCCATGCCTACATCGATGGTGATGAATTTGAAGAAAATGAATGAGGCTTCTTCCGATTCAAGAGATATTGATCCACATCTTTACAGATGACGGATTGGATCACTGATGTATATGGTTAACACCAGACTTGATATATGTCATGCAGTGAGTGTACTCATTCAGTTTATGAGTCAGCTGAGACAGACACATTGGATAACAGCGAAGCATGTGTTGAGATATTTACGAGGCACAATTGGTTATGGAATGAGATATGCCTCCGATGTAGACATGAGATTGCAGGGATATGTCGATGCAAATTGGGCAGGAGTGCAGTGGACTGGAAGAGCACATCCAGTTGTTGTTTTACTTTGGGATCTTCCATGGTTCCATGGTGCAGCAGGAAACAGACTTTTGTGGCTTTGAGTATCGCAGAAGAAAAGTTCATTGCACTATGTGTTGCAGTCCGCGAAGGAGTGTGGATTTGCAAGATCCTTGCAAACTTATTTGGACATGAGATGGATTCCACCGTTATCCATTGCGATAACTATAGTTGTGTGAAGATCTCAGAGAATCATGTGTTTCACAATAAATCAAAACACATTGATATCAAATACCATTACATCATAGATATGGTGCAGAGGAAAGCAGTACATGTGCAGTACCTTTCTACACACGAGCAAGTTACAAATGTCTTCACCAAACCGCTTTCCAGGATGAAGTTTGATTACTTCCGTGAGAGACTTGGCATGGTGGAGAATGCCTCCCTAGCTAAGAGGGAGTGTTGATGATTGCAGCTTCAAGAGACATTCTCCAAGTCGTTCTCCTCTGGACTAAGTTGATACGATCTGTGAGAAATCCCATGTGATAGGTGTGTCATACTCCTCTGGACTGAGTTAAGATGACGTGTGTGGTCTCTTGTAGTGCTCCTCTAGACTGAGTTGAGATGACTTGCGATGGTCTCTTGTCAAACTCCTATGGACTTAGTTGCGTCGACTCGAGATGGCTCTCCAGATGGTACTCCTATGGACTTAGTTGAGTTGATCTGTTGAGAGTGGCGTCCCTGTGATTGAGCACATGTGGGTGTGTCCCTAATGGCTGAGCACTAGAGGATGTGAGAGATCCTTGCTATATTGTCTAAGAGTAAGATTTATTGTGTAACCCTAATTTTGTATTGTGAAGGGTACAAGTTGATCCCACCATGTAAAGATAATTAATATTGTGTCAAAGATTAATTATATTATTCATTTGTACAGGTCGACCCTATTGTGCCAATAGACACATCCATTTGATCTGTTAGACCATGTATAAATAAGAGTTGATCCCCATTATGGATCACTCACTCTTCATTGTATCATTCTCTCGACGCCTACTTGTAGGGATGAAGTGCGCACTTCTCTTAGGCGCAAGTTTTCTTGGTCATAGAGCACCCTCTTGTGTGCATTGGGGTTTGTGGTGAAAGGATGATCTTCTCTTGACTCTATAGCAAAGGATTGTTGGGGTTTTCCCTTGGTTGAGAAGGGTTTTCCCAAGATAACTTCTTGTGTTCTTGTGCATGGTTATTCTTCTTGT
Source organism: Picea engelmannii (assembly GCA_009831015.1). Classification (NCBI taxonomy): domain Eukaryota; kingdom Viridiplantae; phylum Streptophyta; class Pinopsida; order Pinales; family Pinaceae; genus Picea; species Picea engelmannii. The sequence continues at coordinate 31,490 of ML805453.1, forward strand.
GATCTTGGTTACTGCGGCTATTGTATATTGTATGGTTGCATTGTTTATGGTTCAATTTCATGGTAAATTGAAATAAACTACATGTGCTTGAGCTAAGCATCAACAAATTCAACAAATTCCACATGAACTGCATGTAGGAAACCATTGGTGTGAGGTGGAATTTCTAAATTTGCAATAAAACTCTAGAACACAAAATTTCTAACATGGTGTTAGAGATATTTTGTCGGAATGACACTTTTGGTGAAGAGGAAGTTGGTATTTCAATTGCATTGTACCTAGTAGTGGTACTTGACATTGTTGATGTTGATTGGATGGTGAAACCCTAGTGTGTTCGAGATGAGCACTTACACCTATGAAGGGTTTGATGGATTGAAACCCTGGTTGCTCTCATGATAAGAGTACACTTACACCTATGATAGGTGGTATATCTACTACATGGATGGGTATTATGGATTTATTTTTAGCAAGTATGATGCCAAGAAGGGCTTGTGATAGGTAGTTGATTTGTTCCAAGATTTACCGATATGGTTTCACCTATGAGAGATGGTGGATCTATATGACTATCCATTGGTATGGATTTATTTTCAGTGATTGAGATGCCCAAGGGTTGCGATAGGTCACTCATTTATTCCAATGGATATTAATGTGTTCTACTTCATTTATGGATGGTATGGATTTATTTTCAATGGGTGAAATTCACACAAGTACCTATGATAGGTGGTTGATTTGTTCTAGTGGATGTCAATGTGTTTTCACCTCTAATAGGTAGAGGATGTACTTCATTGATAGTTGTCATGTGATCTATATTTCAGCGAGTGTGATGACTAAGACAACCTGTGATGGATGGTTGATGTGTTCCTATGGATGTTAGTGTTTGTAGTGGACAGATACATGTGATAGGGATGCTTAACCAATTGATAGTTTGTTGATTTTTAGGGCTTGGGATGGGATATTTCATTATGTGATAGAGTGATGATTATTGGCTGCTCTATTTTGGTTGAGTTGTGACTCAAGGGTTTACAGGTATGGTGACCTTCCTTAGTTTTAGTGATTGTAACAAATGGAGGGAACTTCCAACGTTATCCCTTGGGGATAGTATTGGTTGTACATATTGTACATTGTGGAGATATTGATCATGGATGTGATAGCAGTGCGATGTTAAGCTATTTATGATCTTATGCATTTGTACTTTGTACATGATATTGGAGAATTGTTCTTTCATGTTGTACTCTTCATATGAGTACTCTTCTCTTAGAGCATTGGCATTGAAGAAGGGTGTGCAAGACCTTGAAGATTTCAAAACATATGGTGGTGGAATCAGTGATTGATTCCAATCTCAATGTTGATGGAGTAGTGATGATTACCAGTGACAAGGCTATTCGATTATCGCAAACATAGGGAGTTCACTGTGATGATACTATTACTGCAAGATCCTCAAAGATAGGCAGATATGACCTAGTTGTAGTTGTTGCTTCAGTTGCAAAAGGTTTTGAGGTGCATGAGAGGATGCTCATGCTCACAATTTGATGAGGATTCCTTGAGATTGATATTTCAAATTGATGAGTCGAGATCTATGCAAATTTATCTTGTGGTTTTGATAGATTTGATCCACTTCCCTTGATTTTATTGAAGACATATATATCCTTGCAGGATGTCCTAAAAAACTCGTGTTGTGGTGCATTCACAAGGACTAGAAATTTTTGTAAAACCTTTAATACCCAGCCAAACTATGATAACCCAACCAATAGATAATAACCCAGAAATTAAATTCAGTTCAAAAATTTAAATCAGATCTATGCTAAGATTATACTAGTTGAGTATGCATGCATGCACAGCGGAAATATTAAGACAAACACACACAATGATATAGTAGGTACCCTGGAAACCCTAGTGTGGGGAAAACCAACTATGAGGGGAGATTTATTGGGCTATAAGAGAGAAGTTACAGCAGTATAATTTTGTAACAGAAATTCCTTACAGTACAGAGAAGAATTTCCTCAAATATGGACCAGTAAACTAAGTGTTGTTCAACCAAGTTTCTTGCAACTTGTATGGACTCATTTTGTTGTCTTGTACAACCTGCTATGTCCTTTCCTAATGATTGAAATAAATTGTTGTGTGCAGCCTTAAGCTATTGCTGCAAAACTGCTTTGTTCTGGCCTTCTTTACTCAACCAATGCGCCCAGAAATCAGTTCTTTTGATGTTGTTCCTGAGAATGAGCTACCTATGCTGCTCAACACGACCTCTGAGTGGACTCCACTATCTTCCCTAGCTCTGCTCAGAATACAATTTCTTCAGCAACTCTTCCTCCTCTTCTCTCTGCTCAGTTCCCTCTCCTCTCTTGCTCACCAAAACATTGAATGAGCATGCCCAACACCCTCAACCACCCTATATCCCATCCCTCTCCTTGTTTCCTTGGGATCAATGCCCAACAAAAGCTCAAAGCACCCAGATTGAGGTGCCTTCTCTCTCTGGAACCCACACAGCACTTAGGGGTTCACTACTCAAGGCAGGGCCCCACTCAACACTAAGGTTGAGTGCCCCCCCTTTACAGGGCCCCACAATCCACTAACCATTGACTTTAGGCTGAAATTTCCTAAGTAAAATGTGGGCTAATTGTTAAGGCTGATATGGGTCAAATTAAGGTCCCACACATGCCTTTGGGCACTAGGCATGTGGGAACACCTTCTGCTATAGGAAAATCAACACTCCCTCTTAGAGAGGAAGGTGTTATGTACAACCACCAACTTGTGCCTGAAATAGACAAACTTTCCTTTCACCAAAGGCTTTGTGAGTATGTTGTAATCTGCTCACCAGTTGGCACATACTGTAGCTTTACATAACCTTTTTGCACGCAGTTCTGAATGAAGTGGTACCTTATCTCAATGTGTTTGTACCTATCATAAAACACTGGATTTTCAGAGAGCTTGATAAACCTCTAATTGTCACAGTGAATCACTGTTGTGTCCAACGCCTAATCAAACAAGCCCATGAGTAGCTTTCGAATCCAAATGGCATCACATGATGCCAAGCTAACTGCCATCTATTTAGCCTTTGCAGAGCTCAAAGCAACTGATTATTGCTTCTTGTTGAACCAGGAAATAACCCTTGAACCCAAGCTGAAACAACACCTTGATGTGCTCTTCATGTCCACATTGTTGTCTGCCCAATATGCATCCGAATAACCCATGAGCTTCACTCCATCCCCCTGGATAGCTCAATCCAAACTCGATTGTCCCACGCAGATACCTAAACACATGTTTTGTTGCCACCCGGTGTACACACTTAGACTCTACCATGAATTGATTGAGTGTGTTGACAGCGAAACACAAATATGGTCTAGTGTTAACCAGATACATACGAGAGCCAATGAGTTGCCTGTAGAGAGTGGCATCTACTCCTTCGAACTTGGAAGCATCTATCTTCTCCCAGTTAGTAACCATGGGGGTTTCCATAGGCCTGCAATCCTGCATGCCAAACCGCTTCAGGATCTCCACGACATATTTCCCTTGTCCAAGGAAAATATGGCCATCCTTCTGCCACACCTCCAATCCAATAAAATAATGCATCAAACCCAAGTCCTTCATCTCAAACTCAACAACAAGATCTAGCTTGCAATCCGCTATGAACTTCTTTGATCCTGTCAAAAACAAGTCATCCACATATAATACAAGAATGAGTGGATCCCCCTTAACCAAGATGTAGTAGAGGTTGGAGTCAGCCTAAATCTTGGTGAAGCCCATCCCAAGAAAATAATTTTCGACCCTGTTGTACTAGGCACGTGGTGCCTGCTTGAGCCCATATAGTGCTCTCCTCAACCTGCAAACATGAGATGCCCCGGTGTGCACCTCAAACCCCTTTGGTTGCTCTATGTATATCTCCTCCTCTATCACTCCATTAAGAAACATTGTCTTGACATCCATCTGGTGGATTTTCCATCCCAACTCAGCTGCAATGGATATCACGGCCCTGATAGAAGAATATTTAGCCATGGGTGTAAATGTTTCACTGAAGTCAATGCCTTCCTTCTGTAAGAATCCCTTAGCCACAAAGCGGGCTTCGAACTTGTCCACACTCCCATCAGCCACATGTTTGATCTTATAGATCCATCTAGAGCCAACCATTGATTTCCCCTCTGGTTGGGGCACAACCTCCCACACATCATTCTTCATGATGGAAGAGTACTCCTCTATCATGGCCTCTCTCCACACCTGTTTCTCAGATGCCTCCTGAAAACTGGAAGGCTCGGCCTCTATCAATTCACTCATAAGAGCCATGTAACCGGAAAACCTATGTGGAGCCCTGCTCATCCTTATTGATGTTTGAGGAGCCTCTACCTGCTCCTGAGCCTCTCTCAATGTGCGTTCAGCCCACTTCGACCTCCTCCTACTAGAGGACTCAGCCGAAGTAAACTGGTCATCTTGCTCCTCCTCATTTTTCTCACGCTACACACCCTACTCACTTTGTTGTTGTTGTTTTTGTTGCCCAACCTATACAGAAGTCTGGGGACATGTAGTTTGTATTGGTTGTCTAGCCTCCTCCTTAGGAGAACTCTTCTCCTGACTATGATCATGACATTGCTCATCAATTTGCATTTGTCCAGAGGAATTCCTATAAGCCATGTCCTCCTCAAATCCCACTTCCCTCCTAACCATTGTCTTCCTGAGTCCAAGAATGTAGACCATGTGTGCCTTGGAGGTCTCAGTGTAGCCAACAAGGATTCCCTTCTCTGCAGTAGGCTCGAGCTTGGTCCTCCTCTCTGTCGGAACATGGAAATAGTCCAAGCACCCAAAGATGTGTATGTGACCAACCTTTGGTCTATTCCCCATGAAGGCCTCCTCAGGGGTCATCCTCCCCAATACCTTATGTGAACTCTTGTTATGCAGATAGACTACAGTGTTGCACGCCTCAACCCATAGAAACATGGGCAAGTCTTGATGATGTAGCATTGTCTTTGTTTCCCCAACTATCGATCTGTTCTTCCTCTCTGAGACTCCATTCTGATGTGGGTTATACAGCACAGTCAACTCCCTCTTAATTCCAGAATCTACACAGAAATCCTTGAAGGCACTCGAGGTATACTTTCCTCCATTGTCTATTGGCACAACAGGGCCAACCTCACTAGCTTAAAATATAATTAATATTAACCAAATTAATTATCTTTTACATTAATTACCAGTCACATTAAGGTGGGGTCGACCTGTACCCTTTACATTACAATTAGGGTTACAGGAAGGTCTAACTCTTGAACAATATAGCAAGGGATCTGATACACCCACTAGTGCTCATTCACTACGGGCACATCCATAGGGATGTCCATATCTCTGGCTCATTGCATTACACAGATGAACCACTTCTTCACTAGTGCTCAGCCACTAGGATCATGTTCACATGTGCTCGTCCACAAGCACATCCACTCAACAGATATTCTTTCCCACTGCATTACACAGGAGAGTCATATGGAGTTTCTCATCAACTCTTCTGCTCAGAGGAGGCTAATACATCATCTTCATTTATGTTCGCATGACGATGCACCCAACACTTTGGAATTTCACACGTTCACCTTGTGCTCAGCCACAGGCACGTCCAACTTTGCAGATCACATTTCTCACTGTGTTACACAGGAGAATTGTCTGGAGTTCTTCTCAACTCTTTGTATGGAGGAGGTCATCTCTATGTTCCAGCTCTGTCTCAGATAGGAACCACACACCCTTCTTAGGGACTTTCTCTCAAATTTGTAAGCTGGAGAATGTCTCACATAGTTGTAGTAATCCACATCTCACAGGTTTGTAAGCTGGAGAATGTCTCACATAGTTGCAATCATCAACACTCTCTCTCAGCTAGGGAAGCATTTTCCACCAGGACAAGTCTCTCACAAAAATACCCAAACTTTGTCTTGGCAAGTGGTTTGGTGAAGATATCTGCGATTTGCTCATGTGTAGGAAGGTACTGCATGTGTACGATTTTCCTCAGCATCATATCTCTGATATAAGGATATTTCATCTCATCGTGTTTCGATCCATCAGGAAACACTAGGTTCTCGAGGAGCTTTACACATGGCTCTTGGTTATCATCATAGGATCCATCTCATGGTCAAGTAAATATGTCAGAAGTTTGTGGAGCGACATGGCTTCTCTCATTTGATGTTATATACTCTGCTTCTGTGGTGCTCAAGGCCACAGAGTTTGTTTCCCGATGCATTAGGAAATCATGGCAAACTTCACAGTAAGACAACAACCGGATGTGTTCTTCCGGTCCACTGTACTTTTCTAGTCAATCTGAATCGGCATATCCTGCAAACTTAAGTTCACACTGGAGGCATATCTCAGGCCATATCCAATTGTGCCTCGCATATGTCTCAATACATGTTTTGTTGTTGTCTAGTGAGTCTGTCTCGGTTGACTCTATTAAAATTTCAGACCCCAACCAAGTTTCAGTCTCGCTGATTTTTCAGCCAAAATTAAATTCCCAAACCCAGTATCAGCATAGTTTCAGCATTGTTTCATCACAGTTTCAGCATATAAAAAACTTAGCAGAAAATAAACTTCATAACTGAAACATGAGGATTCTAAACATCATTTTCAACGCAAAAATAAAATATCAGCAGTATGCAAAACTTAGAAAATTTATAGACAGAGATTTTTGGTCTAACTTTGACCCTGGAAAAAACCACAAGGGGAAAACCAGTGAGAGAAGGCTTTTTATTATTATTGAGCTTCTGAGAAATTTCTTTTACATATTCATCTTTAGAAATTTACACAAACTTATCTGGACATTCATGTAGCTTTGCTCCTCGATTCTGAACTAGAAATCTGTACAACTGTACGGTTGTCCCAGCAATTAATGTTGTACGGACTGTCTCGAAATTTGTGCCCAAAATTCTGCCAAGACAGTATGGAAAACCCAGCATAAACAACTCCTTGAAAACCGTGTTGTATGGCCCTCAAAATTTGTGCCAAACTGTACGGACTGTACGGAAATACACTCAGAAATTAATTGCAGCAGCTACCTCGATTTCTGTGCCAACAAATGGTTGTAAGATAGCCTTGGGATGCATGCCAAACTCCTCAAAAATTATTCTGCTATCTCCCTCAATTTCTGTGCATGAAAATGGTTGTACGGCCTCTAGAAATCCGTACTGTATGGTCTGCATTAATGGTTGTACCTTGTCTTGATATCCGTGCTAGCTTGCTACCTTGGGATGCGCACCCAGCTCTACAAATGATGCCTCTTTGCCTTGGGATGCATTCTCTCCTTCAGCAAAATGTTGTCTCTCTTGTCAAGCTCGACCTCTTCTCTTTTCTCTCTTGCTCTCTCAAGAATAAAAATGGATCAACAACCCACAATGGGTGCACCCTCTTGCCCTAATCGACCTCATGAGGGAAGGTGAGGGATTTTCTAATCTAATGATTGAGATTAGATTAGATGGGTGGCTGAGATTTGGTGTCTCTTCACTCACCCTCACTTTGGTCATAAAGTTATCTTTTAATTTGCATCTCACAAATTAATTTGACTAGGACCCACATTAGGCACTTTCTCCCCCTTAGGCGCCTAGGGAAGAGAAACACTTGCCTTGGTACTTTATTTTAATTAAAAATTTAACACTCCCTCATACCGAGGAAAGTGTTACTCACCACTCCAAGCTTGTCCCTGAAAAATATAAACTTGCCTCTGCCCAATGCCTTGGTGAGTATGTCTGCAACGTGCTCCTCTGTAGATATGTATTGTATCTCCACAACTCCTCTCTGAACATAATCACGGATGAAGTGATATCAAATCTCGATATGCTTAGACCGGTCATGAAAAACTAGATTCTCCGAGAGTTTGATACAACTTTGATTATCACAGTAAATCACGGTAGGCCTCAACTGCACACCGAACAATCCCACCAGCATCTTACGAAGCCAAAGGGCCTCACAACTAGCCTGACTAGCTGCCATATACTCAGCCTCTGCTGAACTCA